>LPNX010080724.1:197033-435623 GCA_001517045.1 Pseudotsuga menziesii
GACATCCTTCGGGGTTGTTTCTTGAAGGGTGATGCCAAGTTCACATAACTATCATGGACTTGAATCGAGGGCATGTATAAAATCCTTGGCTTAGAAGCATGACGAGAACTTCTAATCAGCCATTCATTTCAAAGAAGCATTACGGGGGGTTGATAATGGCTACCTACATAAATTTTACAACCACCTAAGCTAAGTCTAGGATTCAAGGAGCAAGAGGATTTCTCCCCAAGAATAACCGGGATCGTTATGTTAATTTCATGGTGAGATCGGATAGATATTGAGACAAGGAGAAGCATAACTCTCAACTAATGCAAAATCTTGGAGATGACAGAACTGAGCCAGCTTAGGACATAAACGGTTTCGTATCAACAACATACAAGCGATACCGAAATTGTCTTAAAATATAATAAAGGAGAGGCAATGAGAGCTTGTAGCCCGAATAACAAGCATGCATATAATGTTTAAAATGGAAAGCTAATATCACACCAAGAATAAGAAGAGCTCATTGCATTGCACCAAGAACACCTCAAGATCACATGAGAAACAGAAAACACAGTGCATTCCGTTAAAAGCATATCGAAGCATGTTTCATTATTTTCAGGTTTTTAATGCAGCAGATATTTCACGATAAAAAGGCATACCTCTCTCCCAGCTCTGTCTGTCGATTCCCTCTATCTCTCAAATGATCATATATTTCTTTCAAATTTAAAGACACCCTGGATTGCCCGCCAAATGAACTGGTTATCTGGTGTGGTAGGAAAGCAGAATTCATGAAGATCTGTACAGAATTTCTGAATTAATAACCAAAAAGCTTCATGCATGCTGAAATAATTATGACCTTACATTTGACAATTTGCAGTTCTTACCCAGCGCCCAAGTGATTCACCATGTAGCTGGAGCAAATTAGTAGCATGAAGCATAGAATCAGGAACGTTGTGCATAATGCTTGGAGAGGCCGCCACCTAGCTGCTGCTTGAGGAGGCCGCCAGCTGCTGCTTCTATGAACGTTGTGCATAGAAGAGAGGCCAGAGAGAATCATCCGCCTTCCAGAGGTGGTAAAAAAGACACAGCAGTGACTGCATACTTTACAATTGTTGCTCCAGCATGTCACTTTATTATTTCCTTTCAACATTACAAGAGATCCAGCGTACGTATTCCTCGACGCGTGCACTCTCAGTCAAAACTATATCGACTTCTGTTATAAACTTCGGTTTGTTACGTTGAAACGTTCCCCAAAAACTTTAGTGAAATTTGTCACTAAAATTCAGTTAATATTGCTGTGCACCTGAATCCATTGTTTGATTATTATTATTATTAGAGCCAGCCCAGGTTGGAATTCTTTAGTATTTTATCAATTTAGCCTCTTGAAAAAGAACAAATCAAAACTCAGTTTTTTCAATGTTTTAATTTGTAATTATTTTTTATTTATTTTTAAATGATTTTTAATTATAACTACTTAATTTTATTTAATAAAAATAGATTTTCAATGTATATATAGTTTCCTAAATTTGATGACGTCACAGATTTTTTTTATTATCACCGATTCAAAATAAATGAGGTTTTTTTCTAAATAAGCATTATTCTTCAATTTGTATTGTACTTATTCCACGTGTCCCATGTACTCTTGTATATGATGTCTCTAACCCCCATCATAGGCACAAGATTGCCATAAGGTTGATAGGCACAAGATTGCCATAAGGTTGATGATGGCATTGCTTGTGATGGCTCAAAAACCTCAAGAAATATATTTGATGATTGTCTTATGCTTGTTAAGTCTCGTCCTCGTGTTATCATATGTCATAAGCTATTGACTAATCTTTGATAAGATGTGGGAAATAGGATTTAAAGTAGTGTTGTTACTCAAATTATTGGCATTCAACTAAACTTAGTTGCTACTCAGTGTGTTACTCAAATTATTGCCATTCAACTAAACTTAGTTGTTACTCAGTGTGGAGATAAAGTTAATGACTTTGTAATTGAATTAGAGTCAAATAATGTATCTTTGAAGGTGAAGTCTAATGTTGGTGCAAGTCAATGTCTACTCAAAGATTAAGGTGTGTGAAGTCGAAATAATGGACGAAATTTTTTTAGTGGAAATGGTCAGCTAGTTTGATGAGTGGTAAGGAATTTGAATCCATGGTAACAACGATGGAAATGGAGCGTGGGTTCACTTCGTCTAGTTTCGAGGAAACCAACCTAGTGTCTGGCCTCTAAGATCGATCGGTAGATATGACATGGCATTGTGTATTTGTTGGCATGGAGTATTATGTGAGTCTATGGCCACATTTTAGTACCTTCTCTCATCCTTTGTCTCATTCTCTTAAGTGATTGTCAAGAGCTATAGGATTTGAAGCAACCTAGCCCCCTAGAGTTCCCTTTGTGATTTTGTGTTGAACCTCTTTTGTACTAGCTCCACAGATATGTAGAACAAAATATGTGTTAGCTATTTGATTCCCTATAAACATGCATTACAAATAATTAATGAGCATACGTTTTATCTAAGCGGGCTGACAAGACCATTATTGTTTTCCACTTTTCTTCAATCCATTCTCAACAACAGACATAAGAACCAATATTGGGTCATTGAAAACTAGAGGAAAAACAAATGATTGACATAATCATCAATTTCTAGTAAAAAAACAAATTATACCTCTCCATGATGTTGTTTCTACTCAAGAATCCAAGCAATGGTGTTGTCATTAGGAATGCAAGGGATCCTATCTCTGATGATGGTGATGACTATGGAAATTCATCTAACAAAACTGAATACATTCTTCTTTCTCCTCATAACAAGTTTTCCATAATGATAATAATAATCATAATGATGATGATAAGGAGAAATTCGACCATCCAATTGCCTATGGAAATGTCCGAATGGACCCTACACTTCCTACTTATTTTCATGCTACCACTATCTGTTATAGCTGATTTTACCACACCTGGTGAATCGCACTTGTATGGCCTTCCCCTGTTCCTCTGCAGACTCTTTGCCACCCTTGTGTAGATACCCCTAGAGAGATGGATTCTGAAGTTGAATCTGCAAGGTTATTCTTTGGGAGGAACATGGCAATTTTTGAATGGTGTGATTATTGATACTCTAATGCTACTGTAGGAAAATTGTTCCATGTAAATTAGTGTTTTACTACTACTCTGAGAGTAGAGGATACAATGTTTGCCAGAGTGAAGGGCAAGTCAGAAAGTGGTTATGTGGTTTTCCAGCACCAGGAAATGCTCCACATTTTTTATCTGAATCTTATGGCATAGACTCAGAGGAGTGGAGCTTGAGGAGCTCTGAGATCCGATTAGTGTTAGGAGATGGTTTTTAAATCTTTATGGACCAGAAGATTGAAATAGTAACAGGATGTGTTGGATTATATTCCCTACATCTGGATCTTGTGCTTCTAGAGGTCAAAACAGCCTCATACAGAGGAGGGTATTCTAGGCTGATGATTCCATCTTCAGCCCCATTCAGACACGGATGCTCTCTTCATATAAGGTAAAGCAATTTGACCACTTTAAATGTTGGGAATGGTAGCTTATGACTCCAGAATAATATAGTTCAAGCTCTCCTATAGAAAGGCTTAGAGAAAAGTGAAGTCTTTTCTCCACATGTGAATAAGCTCTTATTTATCGCAGGTACCTTACATTCTATTGGTTTGTCATGCTTTGGATGATTACACAGGTTTGATTAAAACAAGTCAAATGTATCGTTTGAAAGTATTGACGTTCAATTATTATATGTGCATTTTATAATAGTCATTAGTTCAAAGATAACTATGTATTCTGTGAAACCCCCCCATATATTTGCATTCTTTAGCAATTTTGTTTGGCTTAACTGTGATCACTTTCACCTTTGGGCTAGTCAAGATACAAATTGAAACATTAACGACATAGCTCCTGTTGACTTAAATTGTGGAATATACTTGAACAACGAAAACCTTCAGCATACAAGTCTTTAGTTCCCTTCTTTGCACGTGTTCTTTTGTTTGGATGCATTCTCAAGTCATATAACTCAGATTTTGCATTTATAGGGTCCCTTGCCGATGCTTATCTGTATTCATCCCATGATTTCTGTGAACATAGGTGATGTTGCTTCAAATTACATGTGGTTTTTCTTTAATTTGGAATGCATTTTGAAGTACTTATTGCATCCACCATTTCCTTCTATGATGTTTATTTGTAATCCCGTGATTGCTTCAAGTATACATGATTTCTCTTCTACACGAGCATGGTATGCTTTGCAAGGTTTCTCCAAATTATTTTTCTGTACGGTTTCTCCAAATTAACGCATATACATATACAAGTTGTATACGTTCTATTTATTGACTTTCCATCCAAGATCTATAAATATCTTTTATTGGAATTCAAAGTTAATCTTGAAATATATTTTTAGCAATTAAACGTGGTAAATAGAAAAAAAAACAATTTAAGGAATCCACAGATTAGAAAAAAAAACTAAGCTAACTTAGCTTATTATTACTTTTTCCAAACTTTTATTTAGCGGCAAGTACTAAGCGACTTCGTTGCTTATTCCACTTGTTTTATTTTAGGAACAATAATCCACTTATCAGGGAGAGAATTTCGAAGCATAAGAGCAATGGGGCCTTTGTATAAGAAATTGAAAATTTTATTTATTTTAACCAAAATCATTGTAATAGAGAATTTTGAAGCGCCTTTGTAAAGGGAATTAAAAATTCTTTATTTATTTTAAGTATGGAATTTGTTAAAATGAAATAAGTCTATCTTTACGTTTCTCTGATTTCACCTTGGATTTTGGTAGAATAAAATCATGGTAACTTTAAGTTTTCATGATTCATTAATAGACTAATATAATTTTAATTGATGTATTTATATAGATTTAGAATTGCACAATGTTATTAAAAACATGATTTGTAATTAGTTATATAATTAATTAATTATAGATTAATATAGATATAGATTTATATAAATTTAATTGATATATTTTTGTAGATTTAGAATTGCACAAGCATTGGGTTTTGATTTGTTTTTAGCGAGAAGCGTCTTCGGCCTTGGTTTGTACATGGTGATTGCAGGGTTCCCATATCCAGGATCTTGATCCTTGAAGAACTTGATTCTATTGATCCAAGAAGAGCCTTCGGCTCTGGCTCGTTCTTGGGAGGAGTTTGCAAGAGTGAAGGTCGAGATTCACGTCCAAGTCTGCAGAAAGTTCAAGACCTTAGCAGTTTGCTGATTGGCAACGTGTTGTTGATTCTGCTCTTTTCTTGGATCGCGTGAAGTGTTTACCTGTCTGAGCAGATTGCAACTGCTATAAGATGCCAACAAGTGACTCGTTTCTTATTCTTCAGCTAGGCCTATAGTTGGTCGAGAGTCTGGCTTTTGGTTCTTGTTCTAGCTTGGGTTTGTAATTCTCCCTCTACTAGTTTAGATTGCGTTTGATTCCTAGGATTTGTATTATATACTTCCTATCAATCTATTGTCCTGTCTTCGTTAGAGATTTTTTCACTGTGTGAGATTTCTATGGCCTCTAGAGGGGGTCCCCCCTCCTCTTCCTCTTGAGATTGACGCATGTAAACGTCTCATATCCTCTTGTGGGAAGAGAGAGAAGTTCATTGGTGCAGACCTTTGTGAAGAAAACATAAATTTCTTCTGTTGATATTCTGGCTGAACATCCTTGCCGGGAAGCCTTGAATTTAGCTGAGCGCGGGCTCATTGGCCAATTTACAGGTATTTGGCCATCTTCGAAGGCAATTGATGGTTGGTTTTTGTGAAATTGGAGGCCCCTGGTCTCTGAAGGAATTCGCAACCATCTGGTTGGAAGAGGCTATGACGTTTTTGTGTTTGATTCAGCAGATGACCAAGATCTTATTTTTCGAAATGGCCCTTATTTCATGGGTCCTCAGGGGCTCTACTTAAATAAGTGGACTTCGGACTTTGATCCTACCCAGGATGTACCTTCAGTTGTTCCTGTTTGGGATAGGATTTCTCATCTTCCCCTTCATTGTTGGAATTCAGAATAATTGGAAACCATTAAGAATAAGCTCAGTAAATACATTGATAGGGCAGAAAGGAAAGACCAAAATTCGTGTTGAACTTAATTTAGAGATAGGGTTGCCTGAGGAAATCAAGTTAAATGTTGTTGAATGGTCTCACATTCAAGAGCTTGATTATGAACAACTTTCGTTTAAGTGCAGCCACTTCCATGGATATGGCCACTTCGCTCGCAATTACAAGAAAAAATCAGAATTAGAGCTGGTAAAAGAGAGCACAAACCAATGGACTCAAGTTCAAAAAGCAGGTACAACTAAACAGGTGAAAGGTAAAGGAGGCAATGCTGAGAATGGTACTCTTCCTATTGAGAAAAAATCTTTAAAAAATCATACTAAACGAAATGTTATTTCTTCTTCAAACCCTTTTTCGGTCTTAAGTCCATCTGATGATCAGGTCACTCCTATTCTCAAAGAAGGCGAGTTGCAGCAACCTGAAGTTCATAAAGATGATAGTGAATTAAATCGAGGGTCACAAGAAATTGATCCAGTTTTATTGGAATCTCCTTGTGTTGATGCTATCATGCACGATATTCATAAATCCCCTATAGAAACCATCTCTTCTCCCTCTTATGCAGATGCTCTAAAGAAGAAAGCGGTAGAAACTTCTAGCTCCTTGGAAGATGATGAACAATTCACTAAAAAGGAAGGAAGGAAGTCTCGAAAGGAGATTAGAGAAAAAGAAGTAGAGAGGCTAAATATGCAGGGTAGTGAGGCGACAATTGAAATATCATATGGAAGAAGCAAGCAGAATAGGTCCCTAAAGGGAGGGACAAATCCCTTTTCCTCGGGTAAATAATGCATACCATATCTTGGAATTGCAGGGGATTGGGGAATCCAGTGAAGGCTGAGGCAGTTAAAAATATTTTAAAGTTGGAACCTACTAACATCCTTTTGCTCCAAGAAACTAAGATAGAAGAGGAAGCTCTTTTATCCATTAGTAGATCTAAATGGAAAAAGAACGCAGGTGTGGCTCTAAGTTCTAGGGGCACCTCTGGAGGTCTAGCAACTTTATGGTCTGATGATAAATTCCTCCTTCTTATGTTACCCAACATTGCATTTATACAGAATTACATCATTTATCTAGTAAGACTTTCATTTCTCCCTTCAATCTTTATGTTCCTGTTTATTTTCTTGAGAAAAAGTTTGTTGGAAAACTCTGTTAGATTTTATGGAGATCCACTCTCCCATAAACATAAAAATGGCAAGGGATCTTAATATCATATTAGATCCTGAGGAGAAACGAGGAGGAGCTCGGGGAAAGGACCCATTTCAGGAGCTCGTGGACTCCTTGATTCAAGCCAAAGATCTTCTCTACTTTAAACCCAAGAAAGGGAAATTTACCTGGACCAATAACAGAGTGGGAGAAGCTCGAATTTTTGCTTGACTGGACAGATTTATTGTTCATAATACGTTGTTGAATGGAAACGTTTTAATTTCTACCAAAATTTTGCCAAAACTTACTTTTGATCATCATCCAATTTCCCTGTTGTTGGAAGAAGAAGAAAATCTTCGGCCTATCCCATTCCAGTTTAGTCCTCTTTGGATTGAGAGGGAGGGTTTTTGGTAAACAGTATCCCAAGTTTGGTCTCAGTTTGTTGATGGCTCCCACGGCTTTGTTTGGGAGAAAACACTTAAGCATACCAAATTTTCCTTGAAAATATGGATTAAAACCCCTCTCACTAATCCAAGGAGAAGTAGGGAAGTGGTTGTGCAGGATTTAGGTGAGCTTCAATTTAGAATGGAGAACGTTGAAGTTTCCAATTTGCAGTTGGTGGTTGAGCAGGCTGCACAATACAAGTCTTCTCTGTCCTTTCGCCAAGAGGAAGAACACCTGCGGCTCAAATCCCGTAGTCTCTAGCTGCTTGCTTGGGATAAAAATACTGCTTTTTTTCATAAACAGTGCAGATCTAGACTTTCATGTAACCATATTTATGAAATTTGTAATAGTGACAGTATTGGAATTAAAGGGAAGTTGCATATTCAACATGTTGCAAATTTACACATCCAGTGATTATTTCTTGAGGATGGAATTTCTGATGAAATTGTGAACACCGATTTTTTATCCAACATACCTCCTTTGGTTAGCCATAAGGATAATGTTGGTCTATTGAAACCTTTCACTGAAAAAGAAATTGTTGATGTTATTTGTGCTATGGAGTCGGACAAAGCTCCAGAATTGGATGTATTTTCTATCCATTTCTACAGAGTTTGCTGGAATATCATTAAAATTGACCTCCTTCGTATGATCTCGGCCTCTCTTAAAAAATCCAAATTGGGAGGGAGCACAAATTCCACCTTCCTAGGGTTGATTCCAAAGGAAGTTAACCCAGCCTCTTTTGATAGATTTCGACCCATCTCGTTATGTAATGCCTCTTATAAAATCTTGGCCAAACTCTTAGCCAATAGATTGAAACCTTTGTTAGGAACTTTAATTTCTCCTCTACAGGGGGGGTTTGTTAAAGGAAGACATTTGATATATAATGTGATTCAAGTTCAAGAAGCTCTTCATTCCGGCTCTCAAAGGAAGGAGAAAGGCATGCTCATCAAGTTACATATGAAAAATTCCTTTGACCGGGTCAATCTTTCCTTTCTCTATCAAGTTCTTAGATCTTTTGGCTTTAGCGCTGATTTTTTTTCCTTGATTAAAGAATTCACATATAGGCCTTGGATAGCACCTCTTGTCAAAGGTAGACCATCAAAATCCTTTCAAGCTACAAGAGGTCTTCATCAAGGATGTCCCTTGTCTCCTTTCCTTTATATTTTGATGGCAGAATCTTTAAGTAGAAAGCTTTCAGCTGAATTGGTTTCAGGTTCTCTCCCTGGCATCAAAATAGCTAGAGGTGTGGATCCTATTAATCATTCTGTTTTTGCTAATGATTCTCTTTTATTGGGAGGAGCTTCCTTATCCATCGCTCAGGCCTTCAATGAAATTTTACAATTTTTTTTGTCTAACTTCAGGAGCTCTGATTAACAAATAAAAGAGTGTTGCTCAGTGGATGGAATGTTGACCATCGGTCTTTTCTTATAATTTCACATTCCTTAGGTTTTCCTGGTATTGATAAGTGGGAAAATATCACTTATTTGGGCCTCCCTTTAATCTTGGGTCCCAATCCATCTTCATTGTGGCTAAAAGTGATCTGTAAACTTAAAGCAAAAATTGTATCCTGGGTGGTCAATGGTTAACTAAGACTGGTAAACCGATTTTGATTAATGTTTTCCTTTCAGCCCTCCCCATCTTCTAGTTCTCCCTGCTTCTTGCTCCCAAGTTCATCTTGGCTCATATTTCCAAATTTCTTCAAGATTTTCTTTGGGACGGTGGCAAAGGTAATCAGAAAAATATGCACTTGGTTAGTTGGGATATTCTCAAAGGACCCACCTTGGAGGGTGGTTTTCAAATCATAGATCCTGAATTGGAAAATCTGTCACTGGGACGAAAGCTCATATGGAAATTGTATGCTAACAAAGATCATCCAGTAAGCAAGGTCTTCTGGTAGAAATGTCTAAAGGGTAGTTCTCTGAGAAACTTAAAATCTGCAAACACCCCTTTAGGCACTGCAATTTCAAATTTATACAAAAGAGGAATAGATCAATTTCACCATTAGCTTTATAGAATCCCTAGAAATGGGAAAAGGATTTTATTGTGGGATGATAAAATATTAGGAAACCCTCCTCTGTCCTCTATCACTTTGTTGAACAAGATCAAGTTATGGTTAATAAACAAAGGTCTTCTAAGGCTGGTGAATATTTGTATTTGGGACAACACTAGGAATTGGGTTGGTTGGTCTTTTCCCCAGATCCTGTAGCAGCTTCTTCATCAACAAGAATTGCTGATTTTATCCTTAGCAGGACTAGCACCAGTTAACTATTCCTCTAAAGATGAATGGGGTTGGGGTTTCTCTAGAAAATACTCTGCAACTCAATATTTCTCTAAAATGCAAATCCCCCTAGTCTCTAGTTTGTCTCCTGCGATCTGGAAATTTGTCTGATCTCCCTATTGTCTTCCCAAGGTGAAATTTTCACCTAGTTTCTTATGCATAAAAGGGTGTTGGCAAGAGAAAACTTAAGCAAACGAGGGTTATATGGTCCATTTCAATGCTTCCTTTGCAATGATGTTGTTGAAACCTCAGACCATATTTTTATTAACTATGTGTTTCCTCAATTAGTGTTGGAGTTGGTCCTTAAGGGGTTTTCTACTTCTACACCCTTTCAAATTTCAGTTGTCTCTTTATTTGCTTCTTGGCTAGAATGGATCCCATCCTGGAAAGATCGGTCTCCATAACCAAATGTTAAAAAATTTGATTGGAATAATGTGTGGCATACCATCTTGAAGTGTGTCTGGTGGAAGATGTGGACAACACACAATGACCTGATTTTCAACTGCTTGTCGTCATCTCCTTAGAATTTGGCAATTAAAATTAAATCTCTCATCCTGGAATCCGTTTGCAGCAATATTTCTCTTTCATCATTGCCGTAAGAACTAATCATGTGGCTTGGTAAGAGTTTGTTGGGAAATTTAAATAAAAATTTGATCATCTCCAAACCAGTGATCCTCCCTACTTGGAGATTACGCTATAGTGATTCAGAAATTTTAACTTGGTGGGTGCAATCCTCCTCAGCTAACATTTTTTTTTACAGAGCGTCCAAGGGAAATCCTGGGACTGCTGAAGCAAGGGGTCTGATTATCTCACCAGGTAGACAGTCTGAATTTTGCTTCAGTCGAGGGTTAGGAATAATGTTGAACAATCAGGCAGAAAGTTATAGTCTTCTCATTGCATGCTAGATAGCAAACCAGATCAGGTATAAGTCAATCCAATTTTTTTGAGATTCATAACTAGTGATCAAACTACTAAAGTCAGAATGTCATTTCAACAACTTTGCCTTGAATAAAATCCTACAGAGAATCTGAAATTCATTAAGTGAGTTTGAAAATGTCGCCTCTTTCCATATTCTTCGGAAATTAAATAAACATGCAGATTCCTTGGCAAACAAATCTTGCATTCTGGCTCAAGGTATTATCATTCTTATGGAGAACCTAGCTTAGTCCAACCTATTCCTTAAAGTGAGATCATTTCGGGAGTACTCTGTATGATATTGTAAGAAATTGTTCATTCTCTGAATGTTTCATAGTATAAATTATGCCCTGTGTGTAATTGGCTGACTTAGCAATTGTTATTTCAAATCCGAAAAAAAATTCACAAAAAATTAAAAAAAAAAACAAATTATCTGTTTTTGTTAAAAAAAAAGAATTGCACAATGTTCTTAAAAAATCATTGTTTATAATGAAAATACTTTTTACTATGGTAAAATTTTGGAAATGTTTTTGAAATTTTAATAAAAAAAATGGTTAAAAATCAAGTCTCTTTTTCACAAACATACTTTATTTTTCTAGAGGTTTAGAGAAGTCTTAAACATAAACATGAAACAAATTTATCGTTCAAACTTTTATGTTACATCAAAATTTCAAAGGAAGCATTTACTACAATATGTCTGGAGCTTTAAGCTTTCCCAAAAATAACTCAAGATCTCCAAATCTAATAGGTTGGTGGATTTTAGGAAACCTAGAATTGGTTAACATTTCCTAGAGGATAAATGCCAAGTTTCTATTGATAAACGCACCATTGAATAAATTTGTACTAGCTAGAAGGACATATGCTACGTGTATTTTTACAACACCCCCATGATAACAATGGTATTATGTTGTGCTTCCTTGGGGAGTTATATATAGAGTTTGTGTGATTGAATCATTTGTGAAACATTTTGACATCCTAGAGTTTCAACTACTACTTTTGACCCAAAAAATGAAACCAATAACAATGTTCTTTGGATATTTTGTCAATTGCTTAACTGTTAAAAAAGGTAAACATTATTGTAACACCAATATTTGGAGAACCAATTCAAATATGAATCTTGGAATTTAACATTTAGGAGACTATATTCTAAAAAAATAAAATTTATTATCCCAACTCAGTTATTTCAATCTTGAAATTTATAGGCTACTAAATTTGGGTATAGTTTCAAGTTAATGGTTAAATTCCTTAAAGATTCACTATTAAGTTTTAATGGTTAATAAGGATCTAATGATTTATGGTGTTTGGGGTCATAGAATGGCCAAACAACTAAGAACTACGACCTACTTTACAAAGATGGAGAATTTAACCACAACAACAGGTTGTACAAATTTCATAGCACGACTCAATAACAAAAAATACATATTCATGTATAGTTTCATAGATATTAAAAAACATAATATTGTGGTTGCACCAATAGTCTAGTTTCCTAATCATTACAATACAGCCCATTCATGCTAACATTCATAGATTTATGGATAGAAACATCACGAGATAATTGTACTAACAACTCAATCACATAATCATTACACTATGACCTAGTTGCAATAGCATTCAACCAAATAATTAGGCACACCATGATATGTATTTTTAACAATGAGATAACTAGACATTATAATAGGCTTCAAAAGAATTATACAACAATACAATCCATTTTGTTAATCGTGTGCATCACCTTCATCAACCGGCTTTCAAAAATTGTCATAAACATATATAAAAATATATATGTGAAAAAATATCAATAAAGAGCATTCCAGAACTACGCTTCAATGAGTTCAAAGAACTTAGTGCTAAAATATTAGTCGGTGATGATAAGGGGTTAAGACTATTTAGGCTACTCCTGGGACTAAAAGAAGATTGTCCATTGTTGTCATAGGAGATGCCCAAAAAATTAGAGTTGTTGTAGTTGTGTAGAACAAACCGACCCCCATGCCTTGTGTCTTGTTGGATTACAACAAATGCTAGATTAGCTTGAAAGGACCCAAGCAAATCGATGGTAGTCAATCTCGACGTTGCAAGTGTTGGGTTGGAACAAAAGATGTAAATTGCAAGATGGGATTGAGAACAAGGGAGTTGAGGTGTTTATTAGAGAACATCCAAGATCAAAATTGAGCACCTAACTTAAATCATTTCCCCCCACCTTTTTATGTGTTCTTACTAGTTGGCTCAAGTGCTTATTCAGAAGGCTTTATTTCATAATTAGAATTACAGTGTTTCAAACAGTGAACACTTTTTAGACCCTTTTGACACTACTTTTGAGGGTTGTTATTGGTTGAATTTGGCATATGTTTTGTAGTGACTCAACAAACATTAAAGAATTGCATTGAACTGGATAAGCTAGAAAACTAAGTCATAGAACAATTGCAAACAAAAAAATATACTTTATATTTTAATACCATTATATAAAATGTACATTTGGACTCATGAGCAAACCACCAAACAATTTTCATCTTCAAAAAATTCAATTGTGAATATTTAGAAGCCAATATCTCCTATTACATTTTTAAAATAATTGCATGATAGTTAATTAAATCTAGATAAAAAAAACAAATTAGCAACTTAAACGGATATTTTAAATATGTTCATACTGATTAATAAAAGATAAGAAACATCCTAAAAACTTGGTACAATATCTTCTTTTTCTAATTGGTCTCTTGGTAATTTTCTCTAACAGAGAATGGAAATAATAACTTTGTGGGGAGATGTCTTTTAGCCTACTTCTCTAAGCTTGGTCTGAATCAGGGCATTAAAGGTACATGTATCTCACCATTGGAGTTTTGTTTTCTAATTATAGATGAATTATTGGGTTAACTTAATTATTTTTTAACATATTATCGCAAGGCCAAGTTCACTATTAGGTCTTTAGTTCTAGTTCGACTCAATTAGTTGTTGAGATGTCCTCCATCATAAGATGAAATATACTAGGAAAAAGGGGCATCCAAAAGGCCAAAATTAATATAGCTAGAAGAAAGGAAAAATAAAATTTATTTTGCATTGAAGAATTCTATTTTGGGTTAAGTCCAATAATTTTGAATGAAATATGTAGGGTTTAGTAGTTTATTAAATTTTGATGTTATGGCATTTTACAAGACTGCATTGATAATTTATAGGAAGAAACGACCGAGATGTAAATAGATACTAAGGTGTATGAATTTTTTGGTACATTTTTTTAATACCTTTTTACTTTGTCTCATAGATTTTACAAGCTCTGCTAAGGGCGTATATAAATTTATTTTATTATTAAATTGGGAGAAAGGAAGTGGAGGTGGTTCAAGTGCTTAGTTGGAATAATTTATTTCACAATTAGAAATCTATTGTTTCAAAAATAGTTAGACCCTTTTGACACTACTTTTGTGGGTTGTTATTGGTTGAATTTGGCATCTACTTTGGAGTGACTCAACAAACATTCAATAATTGCACTAAACTGGACAAGCTAGAAAACTAATTACAATTGCAATAAAAAAGATATACTTCAAGCTTCAATGGCACCATATAAAATGTACATTTGGACTCATGAGAAAACCACCAAAGAGTGTTTATCTTCATAAACTTTAATTGTATCAATTGTGAATATGGTTATAGCTTCCAAACTGAAATCAATCCTTACTTATAGTAGGAAATCAGTCTATTCAGTATTATTCTCTTGTCTTCTTATCCTTTTGACGAATCTAGATAATGCACTCAAGGTGGACTTAGTAGCTAATTCTGTCGAAAATCGAGTTATTCCACCATTTCCTAGTGTTCTTGTCATGAATTTTCTCAAAATTATGAAGTTCTCAGAAGGTTATGCCAATCTATGGGGTTCCCAACACCAAAGTGTTTCCAAGGATGAGTAATTGATTACACTCACATTAGATCGACCATCTGGTATCACACTTCTCTTCCCTCTCTTTGAACTTGAACATTCAAGCTTTCTATTTATTTATTACGATGTAAAACTATGTGATATGTTGGTTTGCATGTAATTGGAAAGCAATGGGTTCAAGTCCAAAGAAGTATATATATATATGGTTTCTTCAATGATATTGTTAAACTTTAGGCATGTTATACTGCAGAAAAGTCATTACTTCATTCTATGTAACTATATATTCATATTCTATTTGTGTTTAATGCATCAATTAAAGAATTAAGTGGAAGTGGAAATTGATTCAGATAATGGGGAGTTTAATTTATGTTGTACAATGATAGTATTTGATCAACTATCAAATAGCCAAGTTTATGAAGACTGGCATGATGATATAGACATAGAGTTTTTGGGATCAATCACAGGGGATCAATGGGATAGAGAAGAAGGGAGTTGTGGTGTTTATCATATAACATCCAAAGAGCACAATTGAGCACCTATATTAAACCGAAGTTTATGAAGGTTGGCATTAATATATTTTTCCAACGCATGTGGGATTCAAACGTGAGACATTTACAACATTCCAAAGGGTTTCTTCCTACACACAAGGTTTTATATTACGGTAATTATAGAAGCGGGTACACTGGGAACATGAGAGAATACCTCTTTTCTAGCTGGTTAAATTAACAAGGCTACATAGCTAACGAAGCAAGGATCGTCTGGGTCGAAACAAAAGAGAAGTAAAGGAAATCATGGTGCATGTTGAGCTAAAAAAACATAAAAACAATTATAGCTATTGATTCATTGGTTAGTAGGAACAAAGGAGAACTGGATCTATAACGACATCAAACTCTACTCCTCGCTATCAAGAATCATGAAAGAAATGGATGGAGAATAGGTGGCACATTTTGCTGCTATACTAGTTTTTATTTAGATCGTAATTCTACAAGATATTTACATTGTAACAATAGAGGATCAAGGGATTCAAATTTTTGAACCTACTGGTATGCCAAATCAAGTCCCAAAATACGAAATGTAACCTTTCCCAGGACAAGACAGTAGGTCTCTACTTACAATTTGATGGCTTGATATATATATATATATATATATATATATATAGAGAGAGAGAGAGAGAGAGAGATAAGAGGATATCAAATATGGTAGAGTAAAGAGTGATTAACCTTGTCAACTAGTTATAACAAGAGAACATAAAGTAGGGGCATCCAAATCTAAAATCTTGTGGTCATTAAGGAGAGAAGCTTTGATAGTAGTATAAATAATGGGCATATATAAATTTTAACCATGTAGGCACACAAAGGGCACATACAACTTTTAACCACACATGCACACATCTTGCAAATCCCACAGGACAACGCGATGCAAATAATAAGACTAGATTGCTTCCTCTCCTCCAGATGGAATGAATCTTCTCTCTCCAACACAATTGCTTGACTGTTCTACTTCTCCAAATGAGGGAAGTGCCTCTACATTTTATACTAATTAGCTGAGAGGCTTAATAACCCAGTTGGGTCGACTTTCCTTAGAAGACTCAAAAATACATTTTAGTAATACTTTTGTGGGAACTATTGACTCGGTTCCCTCAAGGATTTACATGAAGAAATACATCAATGCCATCCCTAATCGGAGGAAAAACATATTCGGAAGGGGTAATAACAATAATAATACAAAATAGAATATCTTTTGCAGTTGCATTTCTTTAGCAATCCCTCTTAACAAGGAAGGTATTCTATAATACAACAACATGTATGTACAATTGACTGATGGATCTATATGTCATAGGAAGTTTTCACAATTACATCAACATCATCATCATCCATGGAACATCATCATCAAATACATCTCTATCATTTAGTATTGTCTCAAGCATCATCATCATCTAGAGCATCACATCTGGCATCATCTCGAGCATCATCATCTCTGGCATCATCTTGAGCATCATAATCTTTGGCATCATCTTGAGCATTATTATCTCTGGCATCATCTGGAGCATCATCATCATCTCTTAGAGCATCAACATCATCTCTTAGAGCATCAACATCATCTCAAGCATCATCTCTGGAATCATCTCGAGCCTCATCATCTCTGGTACTGAATGCATGAACTTATCCGTAAGTGAATGCAGGACCACTCTCCATACGAGAGTACTATCATCCACAGGACCATCCTTAGCTAGTAAGTGCTAGGACCACTCTCAACAAGAGAGTGTTCTTGTTTGCAGGACCATCCTCAAAGAGGATACTGTCATCTGCAACTAAATGCACATCTCACCTGCAACTAAATGCAGGACCACTCAACATATGATAGTATTGTCGTATGCAGGACCATCCTCAGTCGGTAAGTTATATAACCACTCTCAACAAGAGATTGTTATTTTTTGTAGGACCATCCTCAAAGAAGATATTGTCGTCTACAACTGAATGCGGATCTCAACCACAACTAAATGTAGGATCACTCATCATATGAGAGTACTATATTTCATAGGAACATACTCAGCCGATAAGTGATAGGACCACTCTCAACAAGAGAGTGTTCTTGTCCACATGACCATCCTACAAGTGAATGCATGATCACTCTCCAGAAGAGAGTACTATCGTCTGCAGGACCATCCTCAGTCGGTAAGAGCTAGGACCACTCTAAAAAAGAGAGTGTTCTTGTCCGCAAGACCATCCTACAAGTCAATGCAAGATCACTCTCCATATAAGAGTACTATCGTCTATAGAACCATCCTCAGCTAGTAAGAGCTAGGACCACTCTGAACAAGAGATTTTTCTTGCCCACAATATCACTCTCCATAAGAGAGTACTATCATTTGCAGGACCATCCTCAACCGATAAGAGCTGGGACCACTCTCAACAAGACAGTGTTCTTTCCTGCAAGACCATCCTCAAGGAGGATAATATCATCCACAAGTGAATGTCAGACCACATCAACATCTGCAAGCACATTGATCAATTCGACTGGCCTTTTTTGTACTGGAGCATCACTGCCATATCATACTCAATAATAATATCATCATCACTTCCTCTTTCTAGGTAGGTATTTTCGGATCACACCAATCTTGTCTCGAAAGTGTTCAAAATTTACAAGAGACAAAGGCTTAGTCAGCACATCAACAACTTGTTTCTCTGTAGAAACATACTGGAGCTTAACAACTCCTCTCTGCACCATATCCCAGATGTAATGATACTTAATATCTATATGCTTTGACTTATCATGAAACACTGGGTTCTCTGTTAACTTGATGCAACTATGGTTGTCACAGTAAATCTCATTGGCATCCATTTTGGTATCGAACAATCCTGCCAATAGTTTGCAAATCCATACTGCTTCACTACAGACTGAGCATGATGAAATGTACTCAGCCTCGGTTGTACTAAGGGAAACACTTGTTTTCTTTCTTCTAAGCCATGCGATCATGCCTTATCCCAAACTGAAACAACATCCTAAAGTGATCTTTCTATCTTCAACACTTCGTGCCCAATATGAATTAGTATAGCCACAAAATTTGAACTCATTGTTGGTTGTATATCTGAGGCCACAATCCAATGTACCTTTTAAGTACATCACATGTTTTCCTACAACTAGATGGAAATGTCTGGGCTCCACCATATATTGAATCTAGGTGTTCACAGAAAAACATATATTTGGTCTTGTATTTGTCAAATACATCAGTGATCCAATAATCTGTCTGTATAATATGGCATCTACTCTTTCTGAAGAATCATCATTCAATAGATTAAGGTTTGTCACCATCAGAGTGTTAATTTCTTTGCAATCTAACATCCCAAATCTCTTCAAAATATCTAATTTGTATTTTCCTTGGTTTAGGAAAATCTCATCAAGAAATTGCCATACTTCAAGACCTAGGAAATAGTGCACTATGGCAAGGTCTATCATCTCAAACTCTGCTGCAAGTTTCTTCTTACATTCACTGATGAGATTCTCCTTTCCTGTTGAAAATAGGTCATTTACATACAATAGTAATATCATGATCCCATCATTCTTGACCTTATAGTAAGGGTTGGAACCAACTTTACTTTTGGTAAAGCCCAAATTCATTAGGAATCCATCAGTTCTTCCATACCATGCTCTAGGTGTTTGTTTTAACCCATATAGATCTTTCTTTAATATGCATACATGTGTTTCCTTGTCCTGGGTTTCAAATCCTGGTGGTTGTTCAATATATACTTCTTCTTTTATGACTCCATTTAGGAAAGTTTTTTTTACATCCATTTGATGTAGCTTCCATTTCATCTTGGCTGCCAAGGTAAGGATAGTTCTGATAGAAGTATATCTTACTACTAGTGCAAAATTTTCTTCCTCATCAATTCCTTCCTTTTGTGAAAAATATCGTGCGACAAATCTTGCTTTAAAATTTTCAATACTGCCATCTATTGAATGCTTTGTCTTTAAAATCCATTTTGAAGAAACTACTGACTTGTCCTTTGGTCTTGGAACCACATCCCAAACATCATTCTTTATTATTGACTAGTATTATTTGATCATGTCCTGCATCCATTCCTTCTTCTTCAAAGCTTCTTTAAAACACGTGGGTTTTTCATCAACAAGGTTTCTCATTAATGCCACATAGTTTGAATAGATTCTTTGTCTTTTGCTTCCTTCTGGTGCACCATATATTTATTCTTCTTTGATTACATCATGAGCCCAAGTTGGTATTATTTTTGTTGAGATAATCTTCTGGGGTCATGATATTCTTTTATATGATCTTCTTCAATATCTCTAACTGGTGGTCTGGTACCTTCTGTGGTTCTAGGAGCCTCCTCCTCTTCTTCATGATCTTCATCTGCAAAGATATTTATGGATTTGGTGAAGGTTGCATCTTCATCAAATGTAACATATATACTGATCTCTATCTGGAAGAATCCTGGGATGTAGATTCTATAATCTTTTGATTGTTCACTGTATCCAACAAATATTACCTTCTTCCTTGAAGGGTCCACTTTTGATCTTTTCTCCTTTGGAACATGTAAGTATACGAGACAACCAAATCTCTTTAGGTGGCTCACTTCGGTATTTTCACTACTGAACATTTCTTCTAGGGTTTTGTTTCCAAGAGCACTATGAGATATTCTATTATGGACATAGACCACGGTTATTATTGCTTCTGCTCATAAGTGCATAGGTAGATCTTGATCATGGATCGTTGCTTTGACTGCTTCCATGATGGATCTATTCTTTCTTTCTTCCACTCCATTTTGTTCTGGATTATAGGGTGTGGTAAGCTCCCTCTTAATCCCAACTTCCTTACATAAGTCCTTGAATTCATTTGAAGTGAATTCTCCTCCATTATATGACCTTAAGGTCTTGATCTTCTTTTCAGATAAATTTTCCACAACAGCCTTAAATTCTTTGAATTTTACAAATACTCTGTCTTTTCCTTTTAAGAATTATATTCAAGTATTACGAGAGTAATCGTCAATAAAGGAGACATAATATACATACCCGCTTAAGGAAAGGGCTGACATTGGTCTACACACATCTGAGTGTACAGTGTCCAAGATCCCTTTTGCTTTGTTGTTACTTCTTGGGAATGGATTCTTGGTGTTCTTTCCTTGAGCACATCCTTTACATACTCCTTCATGATCGATCTGGATCTCTGGTAGACCTATGACAACCTTGCTCACAATTGGAAATGATTTGTAGTTTACATGCGCAAGTCTTTTATGCCATAATTCACATGGACTGATGGTGTTGGTTGTAAGGGTTGGATCTATGTGTCCTTTCAATTTGTAGAGTCCTCCTTCTTCGACACCAATTACAGTAGAATCATCTATTGTTTTCCCTTTCGGCCACATAAGAACTTCACCGTCTACAAAGGCAACTCTAAACCCTTTTTTATCTAGAGATGAGATGGAAAGCATATAAGACTCCTTTCATCTTCATGAACTTCTAGTTCTTAATTTGTAATAGGATTCTCCCATTCCTTTGATGGGGTATTGATAATAATCTCCAAGTTGTAACTTATGTGAATAGTATTTTTGGGTAAGACAAGAGAGTGAATCGTTATGTCATGTCATATGTTTGGAAGCACCATTATCTATGAGCCAAATGTCACTTCCATGAGTGATTGAACCTGTGAGAGATGAAATTAGGACATACTCTTCACTAGAATCCTCATTTTATGTGGTCCTTTCCTTGTCTGATTCATTTTGTTTAGATGCATGGGCATGGTACTTTCGGTTCTTCTTCTTGAACTGGTCTTTCTTAAGAGGACAATGTCTAGAAATGTATCCCATCTTATTACATGACTAACATTCAAAGGATGAATAATCCCTTCTAGGTTTCTTATTCTTCTTGAAGTCTGGTGATCTTCTAGGAGATGAACCTTGACTCTTCCTTTTGATTCTTCCATTATTGGTGTGTGTAGCTAGAGCTTGATCTTCATTATCATTTAGCTTCTCTTATATGTTTACTACCCTTCCTTCTTCTTGTATACATTCTTTCCATAGCTTGCTGAACTTGGTTAACTTTCTTCTAGCACATATTCCTCTAATGAAGGAATCCCATTCTCTAGGGAGACCATTTAGGGTGGTCATTGCCTCTTCTTCTTCTTCAACCATATCACCAATCAATTCTAACTATTCTTTGACCTGAGATACTCTTGAGAATATGATTGAATGGTATTTGTCTTATGTATCTTCACACCCTTGAGTTGGTTCCTCAAGTACATTCTTTTGTTGATGTTCTTACCTTCAAACATACTAGTTAGTGCATCAAACACATTAGAGTAAAATTGGGGTCTAAAATGGGCCTCCTAAGGAAAATAATAAAAAAACCACATCACACTACAAATATGCCATGTCAGATTAAATCTAATGAAAATCTAATGAAAGTCAACCTAAATCGTCTCATTAATGGTAGTTGACAACTATATTGAGTTAATGTAGAGTTAAGAGATATTGGTTAAAAATATTAATGAAACATTTAGATTCTTGTGCACACATAATAAATGATAGGAAACTTTTAAATTTTATATTATTATTTTTTTAAATGAGTTGACCACTACTTTTTATATATTTAATAAATGTAAAACTCAAATATATTCATTTATAATGAAAAATATAATTTTAATAGTATTAAAAAAAAAAATCACTATTATTTTTTAATATAAATTTTATATTAATTCATATAAAATATATTACATCACATAAAATAAAAAACAATAAACTATGTATATTCATATTATTTTTTAATTAATGTAAAAAAAAATTGTGGTTTAATGGGTAGGTAGGTAAGAGAGAAAAAAAGTAAAATAAAATTTTATTATATTTTAGTAACATTAAAAATAGTTTTTATTTTTTATTTTGTTAGTATTTAAATGTTTTATTTATTTTTTGGATGTAATAATTAAATATATTTATTTTTTAAATATTATTTAATAAGATTAAAAATACTAAATATCTTTTATTTAGTATTTCAAGATAAGTCTATTTAAAACTAAATATTATTTAGTTTTCTTTTTAAAAAATTAATTAATAAATGTTTTTAGTATTTTAAAATGCTTCTATCTAGAAGCCCACCCACATTTGCTAACCGAAACTCACCAGCTCGGATCCGATCTAATTGCAGATAGGGGTTAATAAGAGTTTACAGTTTACCCATTCCAATGTGAAAAACCTCCCCTCCGCCCACTATATTTCTGTTGAGAACATAGTATAAGATAAAAGGAAAAAGTATAATAAACTCGCAGAGTTCCCTTATCACTGTCGAAGCACAAAATTTGCCTCTGGACCTTCAAATCTAGCCTCCCCTCGCCAACAGTAGCTGTGTCCACGGAGACCCCCTAATATATCTTCGACTTCCAAATCTCCCGTCCCACCACAATTTTAATTAATGAGAAGGTTATGTTTTAGAGGAGTTGGAAGTAGTGATCAAATAAAATATTCTATATTTATTAGTTAAAGTTTATTTATCTTATTTCGAGGTGATATTTTCAAGAACTTAACCAAGGTGAGGTTGATATAGAGTTAGCTATTGTCAAATAAAAATATGACACATAAGCATTATGTGTCCAACTCAACCATAATGGTAGACCAAAGATATTGAAATTCTATTGGTTTAAAAATTCAACTCAATCCAGCTCATCCATGGCACAGTTTTTTATAAGGCCCATTTTACACCCCAAATTTCCTCTAATGTTTATTTTGTTGTATTCTTTGAAGATACCTAGGAGATCAACTGATCCTTGGTGGAATTATCTATGATCCTTTTTACTTTGATCATATAATTTTTTGTTTGGTCTTTTCCTCTTCTCCCTTTGGTTCCTTGACCTCTTCTTTGAAAAAGCCATCTAGGTCATGTTCTTCAAGGATGAGCATGATTATGTACTTCCATGCTCTAAATTTCTCTTCTCCCTCAAGCTTTTCATCAATCTTGGTGTTGTTTTTCATATTTAATGAATGAGAACTTCAAATGGAAAAATAGGGGATAGAACTTACTAGTATGATGACTGCTTTTGGAATCTGCTTCAGAGTGACTTAGGGTTTGACCTAAAAACCCTAATTTTCCAAATGGGATCACTTGTAGAGACGATTAGAGGAAAATATGTGCCTACCCAAGGTGAGCTAGACTGTGTCTTGTTTTTCTGAAATTTGAGGATGGAACATTGAAAAATCAAATTCCCTAGTTTCTCATAGCAATATTGGTATGTCAAAAAGTAAAAATCCTCAAAATGAAAAAACTGCTACAACAGAAAATGTGCCATCCTAGGGAAAGTTGAATGGACCTTCTTTTCCAACTAATATGTGGAGGGAGGTATCCAGAATAGTAAACGTTGGCTTCTCAAATTGCGGGATAAGCTACTACACAATGTCTTTTTTCAGGTTAGCTCTGATACCATGTTGAGATTTTAAAAGTTGTTATACAAACAAAAGGATCTCTGAAAGAATAACAAGCACAACAAAACAAAATAGAACACAAATATTTATCCTCGGAAACCCTTGTGGGGAAGAAAACCCAACGGAAATTCCTCTATATAGACTTTAACTTAGTACAATCTAAAACCCAAAGAATAATACTAGACTGCTTCCTCTCCTCCAGATGGAATGTCTCTTCTCTCTCTAGCGTGTCTACTTGTCCAAATGAGGGAAGTGCATCTCCTATTTATACTAATAAGTTGAGAAGCCTAATAACCAAACTGGGATGACTTCTCCTTGCTGTCAGGGCCGATTTGCCTTTGAAGACTCAAAAATACATTTTAATAATACTTGTGTGGGTACTAATGACCTGAATTACAACAAAGGTTTTCCCTTAAGGATTTACATGACCAAATACATCAATGACATCCCTAATCGGAGGAAAAACATCTGGAAGGGGTAATAACAATAATAATACAAAATAGAATATCTTCTGCAGTTACATTTCTTTAACATGTAGATCCACCCTCATAGGCGAACACTCACAATAGAAGACAAGCTTGAGAACAAGATATTATCCAAGATGCAGAGAATCATGGTGCTCCAAACGATATTTTTAGAGAAACAAAGAGGCCTCATACACACTCCAGTTATGTGACATCATTGATGCATATCCCTCCAACTATGAAGAATCAATCGATAAAAAAGAGTGGAAGGATACTATCATGAAGAATGTTGTATGGGATGTGGTTCTGAGACCTAAAGAGAAGTCTGTATTGTCTTCCAAGTGGATATACAAGATCAAGCATGCATCAAATGACAGCATCGAGAAATACAAAGCAAGGTCTATGGTTTCTATCAAAAAGAGGGAGTTGATTATGGAAACGTGTTTTCTTAATTGACCATACACACTAGTTATTCAATGAAGTAGAAGTGCATATCGAGAAACCTCCAGGACTCGAGACTCTCTACAACGAACGACATGTGCGCAGAAGGATTTGTATAGGATTAGAAGGCACCCATTGGATATCACATACAATTACATGAGGAGTTTGAGGATCATCCAGAGTGAAGGATATCTCAACCTTTGTTACAAGGTTGAATATGTAAGCCTAAAGTGGACGAGAAGCTCATAGATGGGTGTAAGAGGAACTTGTAACAAAGCTTGATATGGAGGATCTTGGTATCAGTGACCTTCAGAGATAACATATATGGATACACATAAGATAAGCACAGAGGAGGCTACCAATAATTCTATGCAGAATGTCTCGATGCTGAGAGTACAAGACGTAGAGGGAGGATGATGCTTTGCTTCAAAGGGAACGACTACAATAGATCTCATAGTTCGAGAATATTGACATGATTCTTGGGATTAGAGGTGTGGCAGAATCCAGAGTAGATTTTCCTTAGCCAAGGAAAACATGCAATTAATATAATGAAGAGGTCTGAGACATTGGATTACAAGGATATAGCTACATTGATGGCATAGAACTTGAAGTTGTTGTGTGATCCTACTTCAGAGATAGTTGTTTCCACAGTCTAAAGGAAGATGATTGGTTCGTTGATACACTTGATGAACACGAGGCCAAATATTTTCTTTACGATGAACACTTTTGAGCCAGTATATGGCGGAGCCAAGACATGTTCACATGATTGCGGAATATAACGTGTTGAGGTACCTAAAGGGTACGATTGAGTATGGCCTAAAATATGCAAGAGATTAAGGGATCTTTCTGCAGGGATATGTTGACTCTGATTGGGTTTGTATTGTTATAGATAGGAAGGGAACTTCAGGATGTTTTTTCAGTTTGGGATCAGGTGTGATCTTGTGGATCAACATAAAGTAGAATAGTGTTGCTCTCAGTACGAAAGAAGATGAATATATTTTAGCATGTTCAGCTTGCAGCGAAGTGGTCTGGATTCTCAATTTATTGACAAGATTGTTCGATACTAATATAGATGTGATTGATATCTATTGTGATAACCATAGTTGCATCAAGTTGTCAGAAAACCTGGTGTTCCATGACAAATTGAAGCACATCGAGATCAAGTATCACTACATTCGGGATATGGTGTAGAAGGGAGTTGTAAAGATCTAGTATGTTCCTACAGAGGAACAAGTTGATGATATGTTGATTAAGCCTCTGTCACAAATAAATTTTGAGTACTTTAGAGACAAGCATGGTGTAGTCCAAAAATACCTCCCTTGTAAGAGGGAGTGATGATGATGTGGTTTACAGGATCCGTAGTGTAGAAGCTCAGTCTAGGATTTGTATGTCAATATGACAAGGCTTGTTTGATCCGAGGAGGATCGGTATGTCAGTATGTCACGGCTTGCTTTCCTAGGGGGATTGGTATGTATGACTAGGCTTGTTTGTTCCAAAAGGATTAGAAAGTTAGATATGGCATGTTTGGTCCCCAGGTAGATTTGTATGTCTGATTAGGCTTGTTTGGTATGAAAGGATTAGCAAGTCAGACAAGGCTTATTTGATCTACTAGAGTGCCCACTATAGATTTTCTCTATATTAATTATGATGATGATGTTCAAGCAATCACATGCTGATGTTGGTGATGATGATGTTTCGACAGTTATATGTTGATGATGATGATCCAACAGTTATATGTTGATGTTGATGATGCTTCTCCTGACGATTACGATGATAATGTTCCATGTTTATGCTGATGATGATGTTCCAAATATATGATATTGTTGTTGTTACAAAACTTCCTATGATATATAGATTCACCAGTCAATTATACATTTGTTGTTGGCGTTGAAGAATACCTTCCTTGTTAAGAGGGAGCGTTAAAGAAATGTAACTTTGGAAGATATTCTTGTACTTTTATTATATTATTATTATTCCTCCTTTGGGAGATTCCCTGATGTAATTGGTCATGTAAAAGTATTAAGGTAAAACCTCTGTTGTAATTCGGGTCAATAATACCCACAAGAATATTATATAAATGTTATTTTGAGGCTCCCTAGGTAAGTCGACCCTGTTTAGAGCAACAGACCAAACTAGTTAAGTAAAAATGTCACTCACTTGATGAACATAGATAGGGGAGGCTCTCCCCTCATTTAGACACACATATCACTCAAGAAAGTGTGCAAGAGAGAGAGAGAGTGTGAAGAGGTCTGTTGGAGAAAGGAAGTTACTAGTTTTGTTCTTGGGGTTGTTCTTTGTTGTTGTTGTTGTGCTTGTATTTCCTCTAGTGATCCTATTGCATATGGTTATGATGTTACAAGGCTAAATGTTTTAAGATCTTGTATAACCATTAAAATTCTAACACAACTTGGAGACCACAATTGGAGTATTTTTTACCCATGATTTGAATTCTCTACATACAATTTCTATAATATAATCTTCCAATATGCTACTGTAGAAAGAGGTCATTTGTGTGCATTTATAATTGTTGATCGTTGATATACATATGTTTCCCTCATGGGTAGAGAAATTGTGCTTTCAATATCACGCTCTGTTAACACGGATCCGAGGAAGTCATTTGTGTTCAAAGAAAGATAGATTAATATGAAACCTAGATGCACATAACCAACCATGGCATTGACCTTTTAGATTACATCTATTCCTCAGTGGCATTGAAAAATTTCGAGGTTAATTTGAGTTTTAGTATTAAGTGTTAGTGGCAAAGGATTATCATATGTAATGTTAATCAACCATTTGTATATTTACAGTCTTGAGTATTACATGCTTTCAATTGTCAATAACCACCCACATCAATTTGGTTTCAATATTGTGTTTTTTTAAGTACAATTTTGCAACTTGGGTGGTGGAAATCATAGTACGAAGGATGGTGGTACTTTTTAAATGACCTCATAAGTTAGGGATGGTATATTGAGTTCACTCACTCTACTCATTTGCATGTTGACTATTGGATGGATTCATCCATTTGTTTGCACACAACATGTTAATATGAGTTCATTTATTATTGGAAAATATAGTAAATAGAGGGTTCATTGTGCCTTGAATTCGCATTATACCTTTTGATTTGTGTGCATAAACTATTTTTTAGCTTGGATAAACTATACTAGAAAACTATCACAAAGCATAGCATTATATTGTAAATTGTTTTGCATACCACTTTTACAGTACTTATTGTAGATTGTATAGCATATCAATATGAATTATTGGAGAGGAAACAAAAGAAATAATTTCATATGAAAGGGTGTAGACACAACCACAACAAGAGATCAGATCATCACTATGGCCATTGTGGAAAGAATAAACATGATGCAGATCATTGTTGGGCTCCTGAGAGATTATTAAAGAGAGGCATAATCAAAAGAAAGAGGACAAATGCAAAACTCAAGAGACTGGTAAAGCACCTATATCTTCTCATTCTCTTATTGAACACTATAGTATTAGCACAAATGAAGTTTTGTTCAACACTTCATTTGCTCATTGGACACATACATGGATGCTTAACATCATACAACCTCTCGCGTGACCTTAAGAATTTTTTTTGTACCAAAATAAAATGACAATTTTTTTTCGATGTGGTTCACAAACCCCCTAGAGGCTACGTCCATGGGAAGAGATCACGGGGGAGCCACCCGAAGGGGCCTTGCCCCTCTCTCTAATTATAGAGCTAACTCGATGGCGACATCAAGTGAGGCCCTTATATATCAATGTATAGACACCCGTGGATTTGACCCCAAGACCTTCTACTCACAACTTACAGCACTCAACCACTTGAGCTAGCCCACCGGGCTACCAAAATTAAATGACAATATATATGGGGTGGTTCATTTTGCAAATAAGTCTAGCCTCAATCCCATGGGGATTGGATCCATTAGGCTCAAACTACTTGGATTCCTTAATTTTATGTTGTATAATGTTCTCTATCTTCCATATTTGTAGAGGAACTTGTTGTCTCTTATGCATATTTGATAGCAAGGAAATTCCATCCACATGATCGATGGAAATGTTGACATAAGGAAATCCTATGAGAACCAAGCTATCATCACCATGTATTAATATGAGAAGCTCTTGAAGCTAAAAGGAACATATACAATAGCTCACAAGTTTTCCTGCCTCTCTTAGCACAAAGAAGGTACATTGTATTCCATCCATTTGTGGCTTGCTAAATAGTGATAGTCTTTAATTGTTGAAGATGAATTTTGTTTTCGGTTTTTCCACCATTCCGAAGAAGTTGGCATAGTGTGATGCTTGTATTCTTGGAAAATGTAGTAAGCAACCTTTCCATGATTCCAATTTCAAAGCATGTAGAGAACTAGAGTTAATTCACTCTGACTTGTGAGGCCCTATGCTTGTCATTTCGACAAATGGTAAGATGTATATTATGAATTTTAGTGACGATTACATCAAGATGCATTGGGTGTATTTATTGAAAGATAAACACCAAAGTATATATTACAAAAATGTGAAAAAAGTATATATTAAAGAAAAACAAATATACAAATGATTAAAATTTCAAATATATGCAATGAAGTTTATTTATGTGTTAGATAAATCCTAAAATTAGTTTGTGTGAAAACATTAAGTGGAAATTGAAGTTTATTTATGGGAGTAAACTTTCTACCCGACCATTTGCACCGATCGAAGGACCTGGCTCGCGTGAGCTGTCACATCACGCGTTGCTGGTCGTCCGATCAATGCAAATGGTCGGGTAGAAAGTTTACTTCTTTATTTATGTTGGAGAAATTATAAAATTAGTTTATGTGAAGAAAATTAGTAAAAAATGAACGTGAAAATAAAAACATACTACATCATAACATTATAAAAGACTACTCTAAAAATGATGAGGTTCCCCACCATTTAGAGCATTTAGATGGGTTTAATCTCATCCTCAAAAAATATAATTATATGTAACATCACCATATGAATTATCATATTTTAATGTTTACAATAAAATATATTAACTTTAAACCAACCATTTTTTTTAAGAGCATAAAATGCATATTTCATCCAAACTTTATATGAAGTCTAAGATATTCATCAAAAGGAATTATTACAAACTAAGCTAATAAAGTTATATTTTTATTTTCTGCAAATTAAAGAAAAGAATACCTTATCTCAAGTACCATCCAAGCTACATTACACATTAGGTGCACATTAGGAAGGCGAGCATATCTCTCCGAATTCCTAATCTCATTATTCTAAATATGTTAAATGTAGTTAAACCCTTTTGTTTTGAATGCTCATAGGTGTACTTATCTTGGCATTGTCCTAACCTAGAATTGAGACTTGTCATAAAAATGTTTGTTGGATTTATGTATTACAAGGTTAAAATGCATGGTATGAGTGTGGCATCATTGCACTCTGAAGTCCTTGACTCTGAATAAGGAACCAAGACTCCATAAGGTGATAACCATTAGTTAATTAACTTGTACTCATGTACTGATACATGATTGGTTAGAAGCTGCCAAGAAGTTTTGTCTCTAGTAAGAGAATTTATTTTACCTTGGGACCGATTACCTCCAACTATAAGGAGTTTCTAGTGTTTTTAACTTATTTTACTTTCCCTTTTCTCTCGTGATCGAGAGAGGGTTTTTTCAAACCGACTATGGTCTGGTTTTCTTTGCTATTGGTTGGAAATTAATTGTACATGGTTCTCAAACTAATAAAGGGGTTTTTTTACTCAAATGAGGGGTTAGGAATCCTTCTCTTAAGGATTCCTAGACGTGAGCCGGTAAGACGACTCTCATACACAAGCATCAAGAAATGTAACCCATTTTTACATATTTCGAGTGCTTATATAGAAGAATTCCTGGGCATGTTATGCACAGGAGGTCGACAATCAATCCCCATCCTCAGCCGAGTCTCTCGTAGGCTTACGTGGTTTCTTCCCAGCAAGCTACATTTCTATGTTGGCTTGTAAGGTTTTGGATACGGTGTAGTGATTACTCTTTTTAAGAGAGATGTCATCATATATATAATTTTTCGACCATTGCTTACAACCGCTTGCAATTCATTATAAAATATTTAATTTGTATTTATTTGTAAAGAATGTTAATCTATATTTTAATTATGTTTTTGTCGATAACTATCTGGGATTTGAGATTATTTGTTGTGTACATAATTTTTCCCCTTATTATGAGAAGTGTTTGTATTTGTGAAAAGTTACTTGTTTAAATTTTAGGAATCTTATAATAACAACTAATGTTACAAGAGTGGCTCGACCGACCTTTATGCGCCGACTATAGTTGATTTCCAACTTAATTAGTTGTGTAATTAAGGTTTAATCTTAGAAGTTAGTATGTAATTATTGATTTGAAGGGAATCTATAATTAATTCATTCATATTAAAATGAGTCGCTTCAAACTATAAACAAGTATGTACAGTCCTTAATTGTCTTCTCGGATAAATTCCCTGTAGAGAATTGATACTTGTATTTCAAGTTTGTTTAAGGTTTATGTTGTTAGACTCCTTGAGATAATAGGAAAATATTTTCCTTCATACAGTAGGGTATAAAATTCAAACCTTGATATAAAAAGAAACTATAGGATTGGCTATAAACTAAGTTCTCTTGAGTATAATGTAACTTGAGTTATCTTTTCATTATTGTTTCCTTTAGCATGGTGTAACCATTATTAATCTATTTCTTTAGGGACAAACTAATCTAGAATTATACTAGCCTTAGGATTCAATTCCAAATTTTGAAACTATTAAATATAAGGTCAGCCATTCTTTCTTGACACCTGGATGTTAATTACTTATGTACTCTCTAAATAATTCACAATTGTAATCACCGTTAGAAACTCTTTATTTGCCTTTCATTAAGGTTTTCATTAAGGTACAACAAGTTTTAAACTCATTATCATTAAGGTTTTCATTAAGGTACAACAAGTTTTAAACTCATTATAGTTACAACTTGATTACCGTAGGTTTAGTTCATACAACTTGCAACAATAGTCTTAGATACCTATTTAACTCCCCATACTAGGATTTACACAGTTTTTTTCTTTCTAGAACTTCTTACATGAGTTCTACCCTACATTTATGGTTCCAGTAAACATGAGTTTTTCCCTTACTAACTCAAAGTTCAACAGTCAATAACATAACTAACTTAATCAAAGACAAATAACAATTTGTAATCATGTAGCAAGAATATCATTACTCACTTATTAGTAATCATGCAAACAACATTAATCGATAAATAGTTCTTCTCCATAAACTACAATTAGAAAATAATATATGAAACTTATCTAGAAATAAACAGTGGAACTAGGTCATTATCAACCACACTCCACCCAGCCCTAGGAACTCGAAGTCAAAAAGGACCCGCAAGTATCCACCCCCTTGCCCAGAAACTTGAATGAAGCGAGTCGAACCCTCTCTTCAAGTGCCACCAAATACCTAGTGAAAATTATTGCCAAGAGCCTCAAAGATCTAATTCCACAAATCTTGGAAGCTCTCAAATTGCCTAGATCCTAATAGCTCTCATATGTCACAGAACCTGGAAGTTGACACACTTAACACAGAGATTGGAAGCTTAATTTTAGCAAGCTTGGAAGCTTGTTTCAAGCAGAGCCTCGAAGCTTAAGTACAACAAGCCTAAAATCTTGTTTCAAGCAAAGCCTGGAAGCTTGATTATTTGTCTTAAGGGCTCGGGTTTTCTCCCCCTTATGCGTGATTTTATTTTCCTAGGACTTTTCTTGGATAATAACTACATGTTCCCCATTTGGACACTTGTCCCCTTAGGGATGAGTAATACTTCAACTAATAACTTAATGAGAGTTATGTCAATTCACATCAAGGATCCTCATAACCGTACCATAATTTTATTTAAATTATTAAATAGTTATTTAGTTACGTTGTTGTTTTAGTATCATCGAAATCATAAACTAAACAAGGAAATTTACCATCGTTTACATGTCCTTTAGTAAATAAATTTAACTAGGGGAGTGTTATATATATATATATTAAGAATAATATGTTTGTAAGCCTTTGTCTTTACAAATATCTCAAAAATAATAAACTGTACAAGTTTAGTGTAAATCACGTCAAATTGTTGTAAATAACATTGAATCAATGTTCAAAGTATGCTTGATACCTAAAAAGATTAGAAACCAAACAAATATGAGATGCATCATTATTTAAATATTACTTTAAAAATAAACACATGAAAAAGATAAAGGTCGTTACCTTTCTCTCTTTATTTATTAATATTCTTAAAAATTACACCTATGTATTGAAATTCAATCCATATAATGAATCAATGTTTAAAAGATGTTTGATACATGGAAAAACAACAACAACAACAAAAAACATATATGAGACATCATTATTTAAATATTAAAAAATATGAAAAAGATAATAATCATTACCTCTCTCGATGTTCATTATCATTCTAAAAAAATTGTTCATTAACATTCTCAAAAAATTTCAGAGCAATGTAATATGTATATTACAAACCCTTGCATAAACCAACTTTTAAAAATGGTCACAAACATGTGTGAAAAAATATCTAATATATTAATAATAAATATTTCAAAACTATTTTTTAAATATTGAAATTTTAAAAATACAAATAATATTTTACTAAATATACTATAAAAGGCCTATGTTGAATAGATGTTTAAAAAAATCTTGAGAAGATAATGACCATTACCTTTCCCTCTTTATTAGTAGAATTTAGAAGAATTACATAGCAATACAATCCATGTTGGTATTCTTGTGCATTACCTGCATCAACCAACTTTCAAAAACTATCACAAACATATATAAATATATGTGTGTGTGTGGTGTGTGTGTGAAAATATCAATAAAGATCATTTCAAAACTAAGCTTCAGTGAATTAAAAGCACTTAATGCAGAAATATTGGTCGGTGATGATAAGGGGTTAAGACTACTTAGGCTACTCTTCGGAGAAAAAGAGGATTGGTCGTTGATGTCACAAGAAATGCCCAAAAAACTAGAGTTGTTGTAGTTGGGTAGAACAAACCGACCCATGCCTTGTATCTTATTGGATTACAACAAATGATATATTACCTTCAAAGGACCTAATAAAATCCGTGGCAGTCAATATAGACATTGCAAGTGTTGGTTTGGACCAAAAGAGACGATAAACTTAATCAAGTTAATTGAAGATGTAAATTGCAATGGGCTTGAGAAGAAGGGAGTTGCGGTGTTTATAAAAGAAAATCCAAAGACCATAATTGAGCACCTATCTTAAATAATTTTCCACTTGTCTATGTGTTCTTACTCATTGGATCATGTGCTTAGTTGGAAGACTTTATTTCATAATTACAAATCTATTGCCTCAAAGACAGTGAACACTTTTTAGAACCTTTTGACGTGACTACTTTTGTGGGTTGTTATTGGTTGAATTTGGAATTTGTTTTGGAGTGACTCACCAAACATTAAATAATTGCACTGAAATGGACAAGCTACAAAACTAAGTCATAAAACAATTCAAACAAAAACCTATACTTAAGATTTCAATACCATTATAAAAAATGTACATTTGGACTCATGAGCAAACTACCAGACAATTGTCATCTTCAGAAATTTCAATTGTGAATATTTAGAATACAATATATCCTAGTACATTTTTAAAATAGTTGCGTGATAGTTAATTAAATCTAGATAGAAAACAAATCAACATCTTAAACGAATATTTTAAATATGTTCATATTGACTAATAAAGGATAAGAAACTTCCTAAAAAATTGGTATAATATCTTATAATTCTAATTGGTATTTTGGTAATTGTCTCTAATGAGAAATAAAAGAAATAACTTTGTGAGCATATGTCTTTTAACCTACTTCTCTAAGCCTGGCCTAAATCAAGGCATTAAAGGTACATGTATCTCACCATTGGAGTTTTTTGCTAACTATAAATGAGTTATTGGGTTAACTTAGTTTGAAACATATTATTGCAAGGCCAAGTTCACTATGATGTCTTCAGTTCTAGTTCCACTCGATTAACTATTGATCTACCATCCATCATAATATGGAATATCCTAAGAAAAAAGGGCATCCCAAAGGCCCATTTTTTTTGTAAGTAAGATAATTTATATTATCATAAAAAAGAGTTACATAGCTTCCATATATGCATTAATAAAGAGAACCAGAAATCCTTTGATACTACAAAATACCATAGAAAAACAAACAGTCTTCTAAATCTTCAATCCCCCAGAGACACCCATTACAAAACAGAGGAATCGGTTAACCTGCCTGATAACATAACACTAGTGAGACCACTTTCCTTAATGGCATACTAAAAAAACCACAACATAATCCCTAAAAAGACATACATGACATAAGGATCTAGAGAGACGATATGCCTGCGTAGCATAGAGAGGACTTAGAAACCACAGTTCATTGTCATATGACACAGAATATCCCCATCTTAAGTTGTCGATGTCCGACCCATGCTCCCCAATGGGGGATCCGATAGACAAATCCCCAGAGTCTCTAGAACCGTGTCCATATTCACCTTAAGCAAGTTAGTCTATGTGTGGTGAGCCTTCCAACAGGGGACCGTAGTAGCATCCCCCTCTTCTTTATCCAGACATTCCCACAGAACATGACCAATGAGGTTTTTCATAGCCCAAAACAAAGCGACAGTTCTTTCATAAAGCCCCAGATGGGATGCATTGTTCTTAGGGCCCATGGCCTAGTCTTCAATCCCCTTGATTTCATAATTAAGGGTCGTGTCATCCAGCTGTGCCTAGAGGCACTCCTCAATACCACCAGTTTGGGCTTGCACCTTAGAAGGAAAACTAGGTTGAAAGTACTTGGATTTCGATGTTGCGCTCTTTTGAGCCCACGTGATATGTTTGCGGACACTTGGGGGATGATTGGCCCTGGACCAGTGAGTCTCATTGTCTTTGCTCCCCCCTACCATGAATTTCCCTTGCTCCATGCTCCATTCAACTCACAAGATTATCACTAATAAAATCCACCACCTCAGAACCAGAAATAGGGAAAGAGAACCACGCAACTGCATGGACGCCAAATGAAATAACATAAATACCAGCTTCCCACTTTCCATAATGATTGCTTGAGTACCATGGCTAAGCTCATCCATCATCTGGTTCTTCCCTACCATAAATTCATCCCATAATGGACAAGATCCGCCACCCCCACACTGATATCCCATCTTACGAACAACATGAGAGCAATGACTCCACACATAAAACTATTCAAGAGGTTTAAAGGGATTTGTATCGTCCCACTAGAATTCCACTTCATCGCATAGATTAGACCGTAGACAATTGGATCACCTATGGTCTAGCGTGAGCCCCCTCATGACACCAACTTCTGTGGTGGACACCTGTGACCTACATGCCACTCCAAGTGTCTCATCAAGATAATCCTTCCATACATGACCAACGATCATCTGATGGATCTCTGTACCCTCATTATCCATGGTTTCCACCACCTTGTTTCCTTCACGCCTTACATGGTTAAAATATAATCCACGTGTACTCCTTACCAATTTTTCTATCCACTCTAACCTGTAATCTAGACACCATCTCTACAAGACATTAGAGTAAGACATGTAATTGTGTATTCACTCTGCCATTCTAATAACCACTCTAGAATCATCTTCAACCACCAAGGGGAACCAACCCTATTGTTGAGAAACCCCAAGCCCTTGAATGAGACCTTCCAGCTCTGAAGCATTGTTGGTGTCATGACCGAGGCCTCCATAGACAAAGGATTTCATCACCCCCTCATGGTCCTTGATAGTGCTACTGAAGCCAGACTTCCCAGGGTTTCCCATAGAGGCATCGTCAAAGTTCAACTTGAAAAAACTCAACGCAGGAGGGTCCTAGACCTTTAGGCTGGAGACACCAAGGGTAAGTCTCTTAGGTTGGCTCCTCAATTCCCCAATTATTCAATATAAGGCTCTCCATCCCCTGGGATTTCTAATCCGCTTCTGTCCAGGACCCCAACCAAATTGTTTCTAATATTGTCGCCTGGATGGCCTCCCACACTGTTTACAGTATGCGAGACATCCTTGAAAATCCGTTGGCTGTGCTCTTTCCAGGTTTCCCACACCATAAATCTTGGGAATATGCACTAAATCTAGTTGACAATCGCATTTGAAAAAGGGTTCCACAACCAATTTTTCACAGTAAGATCTTGTCTCCCCGTACTTCTACTAGAACGACAAAAGACAGAAGTGCCTTTGTCCTAAAGTGATCTAGAGAGCTGGAAACTATCTAGCATATGGTCCAACTTTTTCACACTCTGTTTGCATAAAAAACACTGGTAAGGCCCATAGAAACCTCTTTTCTCCATGTTTTCTCCTGTTAGAATTATTCTCTGTAATAATAAGCAAACAAAAGTTGAGATCTTGGGAGATGACTTTTCCTTCCACAGATTTCTCTAGGTATGGTCATATAGGGCAATAGTAAACCCACCTTATATGTTGTAGGATTCCTAGATGGGGAAGGAACATTTGGGAGACATTCCCCACCTAAGTTTATCACATTTGTCATTTGTCCACCCCTCTTTCCCAGAAATATTTAACTCTTATTAATTGATGATCTTTGTAGTTCTGGTGGAGAATTGGAGTGTCAAGGTTGGAATCCAACTGTGAGAGTTGTTTCCAATCATCCTCCCCAAAAAGTGCCAATTCCCCATTCCAAACCTCCCAGAATTTATTTTACTAAATTAACTTCCTTCCCTTCCATGCCAAATTCCAGATATGGTATCCATGATTTTCTTCATCGAATCGAATGAGGTTTTGCTTCTATCATCCTCCATCATATTTGCAGTGCCATATTTTGGTTCAGTGTTCCTGCTCATGAGTGACCCACCACCACCATGATTTTTCCCCATTGATCAAATTCATCTCCTACGGATCTTGTAATCCTAATACCCCATCAGTTTTGGGAAAACAAACTGTGACCCACTTGACCAAGGCCCATTTTATCTGGTCCTCTCCTCCACTCCAAAGGAATATTTGCTGCATATTATGTAATTCTTTTAAAATGGCCTTCAAGGCGGCCATACTAGAAAATATATAAATGGACATGGCCTAAAGAACCGAATTTACCAGGACTAAATGGATTTCCAGGTTTAGAGGTCGCAACGTCTAGCTAGCCAGACGCTTTCGTATTTTTTCTAGAAGTTCCGACCAACACCCCTTCCAGATGACAGAGTCCACTAAGGGAGAACCCAAATATTTGGTTGGAAGGGAGCTCTATTGAAAGCCTAAAAGTATACAAATGTTAATCTGTGTAATTCTAGGAGTATGGAAGAAAAAAACTTGATATTTTTATGGTGAGGCCACCCCAAACACTTGTAAACAACATTTTATGGTCCTATCCTCCTGAATTGAAGGCTGACCCATTACCATCGTATCATCCACAAAATGTTGATGGGTTTGGGTCTTCGCCTCTAGAAGCACCTTGATTCCCTATATACTTCTCTCCACTTGCTTGGATTTTATTAGTCTGCTTAAACTCTCAACCATAATAATAAATATGAAATGGGAGAGATGATTCCCTTTTTGAATTCCCCTTGTGAAGTGATGCCATTGATGAGGATGGAAAAAAAATCCCGAAGAGACAAGTTTCAGAACCCATTGAATCCAATCCTCCCAAAATCCAAAGGCCTTAAGAAACTCTCTTAGATATTTCCAATTCAATTTATCATGAGCTTTAGCTATATCCATTGTTAACATCATTCCAGGAGTGCCAAATGATTTGAGAGAATGAAGAATCTCATGAGTTAAAATGATCCGATCCATAATTTGAAGCTCTTCCACAAAACCATATTATTCTGGGGAGATAATGAAAGGGAGGATCGACTTTAAGTGATTGGCAATGACTTTAGTAATAATCTTGTAGATAAAATTACATAAGGAAATAGGACAAAACTGATAAGATGAGATTGCATCCCCTATCTTTGGAATGAGGGACAAAAAGGTGGCATTGAGAGATGGTAAGATATGTTGGGATCTCCTAGAATCTTCCACTATTAAGGTCTACTAGATTGCCTTTTCATCCATAAGTATACGTTTTGTTGTGACAGTCAATTATGGAATGATGTGCATCCAAGCAATCCATTCCAATCAATACATCATATGAACCTAAAGGTATGATGTTCAAGTATGCAAAGGTGTTTAGACCATTCATTTCCAAAGGACACTAGGCTTATGCGGCTTCTATGACCTCCCTCTTGGTACATGTATCCAACTGCACTAGACCTATTTTCTCAAGCTTGCTTTTCTTCAGTCAACATCCCTCAACTATGTTAGGTGTAATGTAACTATGGATATCTCTACAATCAATCAGAGTAGATATAGGTACATTAGAAATCTTACCTACTACCTCAATCATTTGGGACTAATGACCATCTTCTCTACCATCCAGGGTTGCGTAGATTCTTGGAAAACTTCTTCCAACATCACCAATCGATGAGGATTCTTTAATGTTGTTAATGGTATTTCCCTTATGTGGACACTACCTGGCATAGTGATTATCCTTACATATCCAACCTTTAATAGGTGGCATTGGTTTTCTGTCTAAATGTTCTTCCCTTTTGGTTTTGCTTTTCTCTTGCTAATAGGATTTATTATCATGTCTTAATGATGGAAGCTTGAATCCTTTCTTTCTTTGTTCTTACTTGTCTCTTTTCTTATCTTTCCAATCCTTCTAATATGGAGTGTAGCAGGGATTTCTCCTTGCTACAGGGGCAGGAATGGCTCCCTTATGTCTATAGGACAGAAGGGTATGTTCCTGCTAGTGGAAAATGCAGAAAGAATAATGGAATAGACAGAAAGCAAAGAACAAGAAAGAATGGCCGTGAGCTCCTCTGCAAACAAGGTTAGGGATTCGCCTTGGCTACCTGCAAACAACTGTAAATCAGAAATAAACCTGCAAAACATGTTAGAAATCAAACCTGCAAACAAATAATGGTCAGAAAATAACTAAGCTAATAAACAAAAATGCGTAAACAACACAAGATTATACCTCTCCTTTGGTGAAATGGGCCACCATGCCTTGGCTGGAAGGAAGCACCTCTCTATCTCACTTAGCAATGGAGGAGGACCTATGGCTCAAATGGGAAGGTGAGTGGAAGAGAGGGGGATGTGGGTGGCTTGAGAGGCAAAGAGGTCTCAAGGCATCCACGGACAGCATAACAGTATGCAAGAGAGGAGTTGTTTGAGAGTGACCCCCCACCCTCCTTTTATAGCTTTTTTTGGGGGGGTTTTAGGGTTTTAAGCCCTTGGTCTAGGCTTTAGCCCCTTTCGCCCTAACTTTAGCTTCTTTTAGGTTTTTAGGCTCCTTTGAGGGGTTTTAGCCCCTTTTTGGAGGCTTTAGCCCCTAGGAGAGTTATTTAGGCTCCTTTTTGGGGTTTTTGCGCCGAGAGGCGCTCTACAGCCTAGTATGGGGGAGATCTTGTAACGTGATGTAACGTTACTAACATGTCGGCAAAAAATAATAGTGATAGTGAATATTATGGGAGAGATCTTATCACGTGATGTAACGTTTGTAACATGTCGGCAAAAAATAATAGTGATAGTGAATATTATGGGAGAAATTTTGTAACACAAAATAAAAAAATAATATCACTTTTGTAAAGTTATTTTTCTAATAGACCAAAATAAATGTGAGCATAGATTCTTCTCAATAAAAAAACATTACTTACAATTTTCAAGGTCTCTTGGACACAAAATACAGCAGATATATTAGCATGATTTATAATGTACTTTATAGCATCTGAACCTGTAGAAGTTAGTTGCACGCATGATCAAGACTACTGTCATTTAACTACAACAAAGCTGAACTTAAAGCATAAGATCAAACCAACACGTTGAAAACAGACTCTGAAAGTTACTGAGAGTGTCATATAGAGGGACCGAGATGTAAGAATATGAGGAGCATGCATGTTCAGTAACAATCCATTCAGGTTTGTTGATGAAGTACAGTCCAACGCAAGCCCCCTAAGCTCAGAAAAGTAAATCAGTGTTCATGAACAACCACAAATATCAAATATAAGCTTACAGTGGAGAAAACTGTATCTATGGTCCTATTCTCATTAAATTTCAAAATGTCAAATAGATCACACTGAAACACATACACTCTGGAAAAATCACATTTTAAAATCAAGCATATACTTGCACAGCATTCCGATCCTGCATTTCCATATTCTGTGGAATATTGAACCAAACTTTAAATTTCTTCTACTCTATTAAACGAGTATAGCATTAATTATTGCATGTAGTGAAAGAGCATGTCTTTACTTTTGGAATGCCATGATACGTAAGCCCAGAACCTAATGCAGTTCGTGCAGTGCCTGCCTCTCCATACGTCATCCACTTGTATCCGCAAGAAGGTGTACATGTAAACAATAAATAAATTCATACTACATTTAGAATTATGACTGATGATCATGTTCTTACTGCTACTACAAATGAAAGTTTCAAATACCCAAAGAAAGCATACAACTTACTCGTCAACTATTCCATCCACATGAACACGTGTACCAAGATACTTGCACTCATGATAAGAGTCCACAGCATGCCTGTACTAGAAAATAGATTTAAAAGAATGGGATCAATGCATTTGCATAAATACCACCCCAATCATGCATCTCATAAATTCTACCTAAGATGACGAAGACCATTCTTAGAAGTTTGGACCAACAGAAACATGACTACTTTGGGGTATATGAATCAGTTAGGTTTTGGTATCGCATTTGGCCAAAGAAAGTTAAATCTTGAAGTGCAATACACTACCATAAAAAATCTTACTACTATTTAACACACTGAAACCAATGGCACCCACAGAAAATTTGCGTGCAATGTTCAAATTTCAGGATTTTCTGGATATCCATCAACAAGCTTCAAAGGAGATCCTGCCCACTAATCATTAAAACAATCTAATATGGGGAAGATGTTGTAATATTCCTACCTAACAAAACAATAAAAAAGTAAAAATTTAATTATCCATAAAAAAAATATGCGTAGAAAAAAACACAAAATAAAATTATCCACAAAAAAATGTTTGCCTTGCACATGCTTTTAAAACCATGTGCAAGGCATTCTAAACAACCTATGGTTTTATTGTACATAGTTTAGGAGACTTTGCACATGGTTTTAAAACCATGTGCAAGGCCTCCTAAACAACCCATGGTTTTATTTTACATGGTTTAGGAGGGCCTTGTAAATGGTTTTAAGACCATGTGCAAGGCCTCCTAAACAACCCTTGATTGTAGGAGTGGGGAAACCATGCAATGTTAGTTCCTAACAAAATAAAAAAATATTATATGTCGGCCATAAATAATATTAAATATTAATAATAATAAAATTATTTGTGGACCTTAAATAAAAAGATGTGTCTTTTGGTTTGAATCAAATCAATTTATACCTAAGAAGAGGTTTGCGCCCTAAGAGATTTGATCCATCTCGGTGCTTGATAGAGCCTAGGATTTGGATCTACGCTGGTTAAGCCATTTTCTTCATCCTTAATCCTTTTGGAGGGTGTGGGGGTCTAATGGGGTGTTACAAGGGTTGTGAATGGGTGTCCTTGGGTGGTGTAGGCCATGTAGAGTTGAGTGAGGGATTTTTTAGGTTAACATATTGCCCCCTGATGTGTGAGGGAAGGAGCTCATCGTATGGCCGATGGACATCATAGAATTTGCTACGTAGAGGTGGTGCTTCCGGGGTTGGGGCACGGTGGCTTTTGGTTTTTGTATTAATATGGTTCCCATCAATGGGTGAGATACAAACAATGTGTGACATAAATATGGATGAGGCGGGCATCCCCATGCTCGTGATAATGTCAAAAGAATAATTTGATCTATGCTCTCAAATACAAGAGCCGATCATATACAATTGATGATACAATAATGGTTGACTCAATGTGAGGCAGAGTATAATACTGATCTGGTACATTGGACCCATGGAATTCTCATGGAATGCTATATCTTCATGACTGATTGCTTGCTAGATTTGGGACGGTACATAGCTGTATGGACTCGCTGATTAAGAGTCAGAGTCTCTGTGGTACAAGTATGTTGCATCAATCATAAATCTATATAGAAGCACTGGTGGGGCTTCTGAACACTGTCTCCAACGCAACCCAGAAATCACAAGGGACACAACTTGTTTAGGTCCCTCAGATAGACTCATCAATGTGCTAGAGTCAGGTGACACAAGAGGTCTTCGACCAAATATTGTGCGGACCAAACCCTGTACGAATATCAATGGTGCAATGATGTAGTTGGAGTCGAGCACGTGAGAAACAACCATCCCGAGAGGCACTAAGGACTCCTCTCAAGTGGTCCAAGGAACTCATCAATGAGGTTAATGAAACCAAGATACAGGGACCTCTGGGTCTATCCTCTGGAATATGTGTGTTGTCGTCCAGAGGAAGACTTGCCCCTAGTCAAGGAAATGGTGTTTCCTTAACCAGAAGCACAAGGGAGATACCCAAAAGGTGTGAGACAATCTGCGGACTGACCCATTGAACTAAGGGGGAGGGGGGGAGGGGGAAGGGAAAGAGTGGAATAGGGGCAGGGGGAGTGTGGTAGACTCAAACTTCCTTTGTTCAGAGTATGACGGCAGGGCGGACTAGGCAGCAAATGAAACTAACTCATGGGAATGGGATCATAGCTGTAATACCGGGAATGTCACTGTAGATGGGAAATACTTGGAGGAGGTGGACACTTTTGATACTGATGGGATCCAAGGAAGACGCATTGCAGAGTACTTTGAACAAAGGCAACCCAATGTGGGAATGCTGCCAAACTATTTTTTATGGGGTGGTGTCTAGGGACACCGTTGTGATACGATCTCATGGATTTTTGGTGAGCCCGAGAAGGTAAATGCTCGATGGTGCTTTCAATTTTAGAGATTTTGAAAGCATGAAGAAGACTCCAGTGGGGGCTCTTTTTCATTGGTAGTCTCTTGTGCCCGAAAAAGGATAAAAGTATACATAGGAGAGCTCGCCCATCCTGTAGGGGATGAGAGACTTCTTTGTCGTTGGTAGTCCAATCAGGCCGAAAAAGGTTAAACCTATACTGACTGGACGGTCATTCAGATACTTTTATGAGCATGAATGAAACCAAGTTTACTCGACAATCTTTTCTTGATGAGAAGGCTGGAAAAGAGCTTAACAACAACCCCTGATGAGCTTTTTTGTAAAGTATGGCCCCTCTGCCCGAGAAAGCATAAAAGTATGCAGAGGGGAACGATCTTGGCTTGAGTGTGCCAAGGAGGTCCTTTTCATTAGATGGTCTACATGGTCTGCAAAATGAGGTAAACAAGACAATGTAGACACCCTTTCCTATACTTTAACGAGCGGGAAAGGAAGCAGTTGTGCTTGGTTATCTTTTCATTGTTTTAAAGAGTTAGAAAAGAGCTTAAACGAAACTCCCATATGGTCAATCGATTGCGGTGGCACAAGTAATGCCCCATGTTGGGACGGTGGACAATGGTCCAAAGGTCATCCGTGCAGTATGAACGGAGCAGAAGGCCCTCAAACATACCGATACATGCACGGGATAGATCACGATAGAGGCTCACGAGTCGGTGCAGTAGAGGCACACAAACCAAGGTGTCTCTCGAACAGAGGTTAGGAGAGCGCGTGTGTGTGTTGTGGTGGACGGACTTGACCACATGCAATGTGAGTGCAAATCCGAGGGCAGTTCTATGCCAAATACGTACAAGAAAAGTAAATCGTTTTGTGGACAATGGTCCAGAAGTCCGTGTAAGGTGTGGTGGATGGAGAAGACAATTATGTGTTAAAATACAAAATACAAGTAAAAAATTGCATTCCTTAATGGGCGGTGGCCCGAAAAACCGCATGAGTAGCGGTAGGGAAGAGCGATACAAGTACAGGTCGGTAGACACTTGCATCGCCATGCTGTGGCTTGTAAATCGAGGTGACTTCTGGGAAACGGTCTTGAAATTGATTTATTAAACATGAGACGATGGTCTCATCAGGAAATGGAAATTTGAGCCCGGAGGTGCGAGAGGTGTCTCAAACAGGTTCCGGGTAACTTTGGATTAGCAACTAATGGTGCTGCCCCTGATTTGTGCTGAAAAACTTTAAAAAACAAGAAAAATAAAATGAAGCGACTCATTGGTGATGTTAAGCGTAAAATCGCTTGAGGTAGAGCCCATTACGGGGGTTCTCCAAGAGTTTTCCATTAGAGTCAATAAGGGTGTATGCCCCTTTTCCGAGACAACGGTGGATGGCGTACGTGCCATACCAAATTGACTTGAACTTTCCTTTTCCCAGCTTATCATTGGGTTGGTCGTAGACTAGAACCATATCACCTTCGCTGAAGGTGCGAGGGTGGACATGGGAGTCATAGTGGACCTTTGATCGTGTTTTTGTTGCTTCAATGGATTGGAGGGAAGCTTGACGTCTTCTATGGTTTGCTCGAGTTGGAGGAATCATTCTTCTAAAGGCGAAGTATCAGGGAGGAGTTCTACTGCCAGGCAGAGGGATGGTATTTGGCACTCTATAGGGAGTACTGATTCAATGCCATGTACTAGGCGAAAAGGGGTGAAACCGGCTACGGTTTTGGTGGATGTGCGATAAGCCCATAGGGTGGAGAATAGCATGTGATGCCAATTGGTTTTTTGGTTTCCCACCATCCTTTGGAGCATTGTTTTGATGATTTTGTTGGCTGCTTCAACTTGGTCGTTGCCTTAGGGGTAGTAGGAAGATGAGTATTGGTGTTCAAATTTCAACATGGTTGATAATTGATCCCATACAACGTCTTGGAAGTGTGCTCCATGGTTTGAGACTAATTATTTAGGAACACCAAATCGTGAAATGAAATGGTTAAAGAAGAAGCACGCTGCGGTTTCAGCTTTGCAATCAAATGTGGGCATGGCCTCGACCCACTTGGTGAATTAATCGACTGCCATAATGATGTATTTATGACCATTAGCTGAGATGGGGTTGATTGTCATGAAGTCAATTGCCCATTTGTAGAAGGGCCCGACTGTGACTACGGGGTGTAATGGTGCAGGGGGGGTTCTTGCCTTTGGGGTTGTGGCAATGCTTGACTACCTCTATGTAATCAGCGAAGATGGAGGGCCAGAAATAGCCAGCGTGTAGAATCTTCTGGGTGGTTTCCAGACCTGAAAGGTGGCTGTCGCAAGCTCCACTATGATAGTCATTAAGGATGGCCTCGGCCTCCTCGCGGGTGAGGCAACAACGTAGGATGGTATCAATGCCTCGACGATACAGAACATCTCCAATCAGCAAGTGACGGAGGGCTTGATGTTGGATGCATCGCCTATCCTCATGGTTTAAGTGCGTTGCGAACTTTTGTGTTCATAAATAGAGAAGGATGTCCCCATACCATGGGTCATCCGTGGATATGACGAATAGGAAATCATCGGGGAGATCATCCTTGGGGGGCAATGACGTGGTTAATGGGGGTAGATCGGTCATGAGCATGGCCAGTGCGAGTGCCTTTGTGCTTTTGGGGGATACAGATTCTAAGTCAAATTCTTGGAGGACGACTACCCACTTAGTTGCTTGACCTTGTAGAAGGTGGCGGCTTAAGAGGTACCGCATTGGGTTTGAATCAACCACTACATGAGTATGGTTCACAATGATGTAGTGGCGTAACTTCTGAGCCGATAAGATGACGGCGAGGGCCAATTTCTCCTCGGGTGAATATCGTATTGGGGGTCCTGTTAGCTTTTAGCTAATGTAGTAAATCACGTGCTCATGACGAGCATCGTCTTCTTGGACCAAGACTCTAGCAATGGCGTTTTCTAAGGCCAACACATAGAGAATGAAGTCTCGAGTGAAGTCTAGTGCTGAGAGTAATGGTGCAGAAGCCAAGGATTGTTTGAGTGCATCAAACGATTCTTGTGCCTGTTGATCCCAAACAAAGGGGATTTTTGTGCAGAGCAGGCGAATGAACTCGTAAGCTTTTGTTGCATACTTTGGCACAAAGCGGTGAAGGAAGTTGGACTTTCCTTGGAGGCTCTGTAGTTGGTACCGTGTTTTTGGGAAAGGGAGATCGAGGATAGCCTGAACTTTGAGGGGATCTACCATTATTCCTTTATGGGACACGATAAATCCAAGTAGATAGCATGTTGGGACACAAAAAACACACTTGAGGGGGTTCAGGTGAATTTTGTACTTATGGCAATGTAAAAAGACTTGTCGCAAGTCATCTATGTGTTGTGCTTGTTTTGGTGATCTAGCAGTAAGGTCGTCCAGGTAGATAAAGATGATGTGAATTAGGTAGTGGAAACAATATGTCATGGCACACTGGAAGGTGGATCTAGCATTTTTCAGGCCAAAGGGCATGACTTGATACGTGAATGTGCCCCATGGTGTTGTGAATGCCATCTTATAATGGTCTTCTTTCCGGATTTGGATTTGGTTATATCCAGAAAATATGTCCATGAAGGAAAAGGCTTCATGTCCGGCGCATGCATCAATAATCTGATCGATGAAAGGAGTGGGGAAGTTGTCTTTGGGACATGCCCCATTGAGGTCGCGGAAGTCTGTGAAAACGCAAATGGTACCCTATTTTTTATTCACGGGAACAGGATTAGAAACCCAAGTGGTGTATGCAATGGGATAAATGAAGTCGGCTGTGCATAGCTTCTCTGTCTCGGCTTTAACCGCGACCACTTTGGACGGATGGATGGGCCGTTGCTTTTGTCGTACGGGTGCCACATCAGGCCATGTGTTGATGTGGTGTTCCACAATGGATGGATCCAAGCCGGGCATTTCGGTGTAATACCAGGCGAAGATGTCGTGGAATTCTTGGAAGAGAGATTCGTAGGCAGTTACCTCTTATAGGGAGCAAGATGCCCCCAGCATGATGTCTTCAACAATCTCAGGTTGGTTGAGATGTTGATTTTGATGGTGGGTGAAATGTTGGCCATGTTGCCTTCTTCGAAGGCGTCTGGTGCTAGGATGGGGTTTTTGAACCAGTCGACCTTCCCATGGATGAAATCTTTGGTCTCCACAGAAAATTGGTCAGACTGCGACACAAGTTCTTCAGGGAGGAAGAACTAGCGATGGTGCATGTCGTCCCATGGGTATTCCAAGGCGGTCAGAGCTTCGAGTATCTCCTCATCATTGCGGAAGCAACTAAGAGACAGGTCTGATGGAACATCGTTGGACGAGGAGATGAGCAGGTCGGTGGAACTGGACATCATTTAAATGGACATGGTGTCTGAAGAAGGCGGTGGGGGGTGAACTTATTTGATCAAGGTGATTTCAAACTCAAGGGAATGTTGACGGAGGTCAGCTAGAGCCATTTGAAATTTGGGCAAGTCTTGGCAATGGTGAGAGTAGCAAACATACAGACTATAGAGGGCGCAAACATGGTTTGTTCTCAATTCCTTGTTTCTTGCTACTAGCACGCTTGGAAGCTCAACCATAGGGAGGTTTTCATTTGTATCTGTGGCATCCAAATGCGTGCGGATCATTGGGATCTTAGGGCGGTTCTAAGTTGGATGGCCTTGTTGTTCATAGATGATGCAAGGCAGGATTTGCCAAGGTTCTGTAGTGGCTTTGGCATTCTTTCCCCTAGCCCTCTTCGGGTGGGGCGATGCGGGTGTGGGTGCGGCGGTTGGCTTTTGTGGGCTGGTTGGAGGGTGAGACTCAACCACAATGGGTTGCACTGGGGTTAAAACAACCTAGGGCATTGGTGGTTGAGTTGGTGGATCAAGATACCACACCAGAATTCCCAATGTAAAGTTGGGTAGGCTTAAGGTGGCCATTACCGACTTGCGCATGACACCAGGTGGAGGAAAGAGGAAGGGAATCATATGGACTAGAGATGAGCCCAGATAACTCCGTAATGGTTGCATGTGGGGGTGCAGTTGTGGTTGCAGCTGCATGTAATGCTATTGCTGCGGATGGTGTTGCGACTGCGGACGATGTTGTGGTTATGGTTGGGGCCGCGGCTTCGGTTGTTGTTTGGGTGCAGCAGGGCTGGACAAGACCATGCACAAGTCCGCAGTTTCATTTTGTGTCGGTGGTGGTGACACTAAGGGGAAAGGAGCCATCATGGTGGTATTCGTAAACAACCCAGGGCCCACATTCAACAATGGGGACGCTGGTGTGTTTTCAATCATGGTGTTGATTGCAGGGACGACATTGGCATGTGTGGTTGTCCCTTGCGACTCAATGGTGGTGATGGTAGGGATAACGTTGGCGGGTGCCGTTAACCCTTGCGGATCATGATAAGTGCATTAGAGAGAATTTGAGGTCAAAAATAGGCCTCCTAAGAGATGTACTACAAAAATATAAGATATATTAAAATATTATGAGTTAAGGGTTTTATGGAGTAGGTATACATGACAACTCACCTCCTACACTACTTTTTATGCACAATATAAATAACCATGGTTGAGTTACTTTTCTAAATTGACTAAAAATAAAATTAATAAAATAACTCTAGAATGATGTGACTAAGATTCATTGTAAATTCCCAAAAAATTATTGTCCTTTAACATTTATTTGTCTTGAACTTGTAAATAAAATTAAACAAAAATGAATTTAATTTATATGCATAACTAACATATTTTTTTCATATAAATATCATTCATGAATTTAATTTATTTTATTTTATTGTATTTAAATTATATATTCACTCAATTGCATGGTTGGGATTGGTTTGTCGCGTTGGCAACTTGTTGGGCCTCGTTCTGAATGGCCTGCTTAGCTCGACCCATGACGGGACACTCGAATGTGTAGTGGCCATAGACCTCACAGAGTGTGCATGGTTGGTTTGTGTGCAATGGGGCGTTGCGTCTTGGTGCGTTTTGTCGTGGGGGGTTTTGGGCGGATCGATTTGCTACGGCATTGTTGGGAGAGTTTGGTTGTTGACCACCTCCATGTGGTTGGTTATTGGCTTGGTTCCGAGGTCGATTGTTTCTAGCTTGCCCTTGTTGATTGTTGTGGGTAGGTTGGCTAGGACGGTTTTGTTGTGCGAACACTTGTCCCAACAGAGCGGGTGGGGTGGGGGCAAGGGCTTGAACCGGTTGCACTAATGGTGCATAGTAGATTTGTGGGGGTGGCAGTGCCACAAATGTGGGCATTTTCCCCACATACTGTTGTGTTGGCCAATCCATGGCCTGAGCCTACTGCGGTGGTGCAGGTTGTGCGTAGGAAGTTGTTGCTCCGGACTGGGACATCATTCTTGTGTAGTATAGAGTTTGGTTCTGGTAAGCAACACTAGAAGTATTGCTTAGTTGCGGTGGAGCTATAGGTGGTGTCGGACGGTGTTGTGGCTATTAGGAGACCGAGCCTATGATGCCATCTGCTGCATGGATGCCCCCGGTGCATCCCTGTAGGAGGTACCCGTACGGGGAGTGTCTGGAATGACGGTGTACATGTATCCAAACTGAGCGTAGATTAGGTCAAACTGTTGGGCTTTCAAAATGGCCTCTTCTTTGGATTGGGGACGTTTGGATGCGATGTCCTTTGCTATGGGTGGGAGTAAGGTCTTGAGGAACCAATCCAAGAAGATCCAGTTGTCAAGTTGGATTTTACTTAAACTACGACGTCGTCGCCACTCATGGATGTGGTCGGTTATATGTGTCGCAATGCTCTAACAACAGGATAGCAGGATCTCCACCCTTTCGTCATATCTGACGGGGAGTTGGAAATACTGCAGGAACATGAAAGATAAGGAGTTGAAATCTAGGTACTTGGCTTGTGGTAGCTCAATGTACCATTTGGCCGCAGCACCTGTAAGGGTGCGTTGGAATAGTATTAGCCTGATCGAGTCATCAACGATGTTGTTTGATGAGCACCATAGGTGGAATGTCATAATGTGGTTTTGGGGACATTCCCCTGCCTTTCCTTCAAACTTGGGAGTGTCTGATGGCAACTTGTTTGGCATGGGTGGCCAGAAATCTTGGTGGTGGATAGGGTCGTTTGTTAACTGAGCCAAATCAAGCAGGTTAAGATGAGCCATGAAAGGAAAGTTTGACCTCAGGTTGATGTGAGATGGGGCAGCGATAGTGGTGGGGTTTGCAGGTGCATAGTGTACCTGCATAGCTTGGGGTACTAGTTATGCCATTGTAGATGGGCCAATGCCCCCAAGTGTGGTGGGAGGGACAGTGTGGGTGGAGGGGACATGCCCCCCATGTATGACAATAGGGGCAATGTAAGTGGAAGGTCCACTGTCCCCTTGTGTGGCAGGAGGGGCAGTGTATATGGAAGGGGCACTGCCCCTGTGCGTTGCATATGGGCCAGCTTGGCTGGTCACTATAGGTGGTGGCAGCTGACTGATGATAGTTTGCATGATTGTGCTTGGGCCACTTGGTGGGTTGTTGGTGATAATTTGTGGTGTGGACATGGGTCCACTAGCTATGGGTATGTCGAAAAATGGATCTGGGTTTTCACCAGCCATGGGGCTTGATGGTGGAGCATGGAGGTCTGGTTCAGACTGATATGGGTCTAAATCTAAATTAGAGGCTATATGGCCTTCTGATGGTGTGCGAGGTCATTGAGAATGGTTTCGACGGTGTCGGTTTAATGTCCCGAATGGTGGTGGTTCGCCTCTCAGGTGTGAGGAAGAGTGTGGGGGATCAATTATGTTAGATGTTTATCAAACTGGTGGGAATGATTTTTGGACCCCGGTTTCAATGGCTTCTTATTAGCTGTAGGTGGTCACTCGACCACCAAGACTGCCAGAAGACAGCGCTTGGATTTTTCCTCACGGGCGTTTCTACTCAATCGGTGGGGGTCGTTGCCCATTTCGCTTGGCAATTCCTCTCAACGGCCAGCTACTTTGGGGTTCCCATGGTACTCCTCACAGTGAGTTTCTGGACTGAGCCCAAGTACTTCCCATGGTTGAAGCAGTCAGGGACTTATGCCCTCAAAGACTGTAGATTGTTTGAACTTAGTGTAAATTGATAAATTTTAAGGCTCTCTCAGTGTCATGAACTGAGTTAGGTTGATTTAGTGGTATGGTGTATAGGTTTTTCTGTCTTTTTTGGTATCAGGTGGCTACAAATGGTTTATGAATTCATCATATTGAGGTAGAGTTCATATCATTGTTTGTGCAAGCAGTGAATAATCAAAAATTTGTAAACAGATACATTTTTAACCCTGAATGTTGATGGCCAAACTAGATGACTACCTTACACCTATATTCCTCTTTGACCAAGAGAAGGTGTTGGGATTTCAACACAATGGGACTAAACCCATATGTATATCCACAGGTCACCTTTAGTCAATAGGGAGGACGCTTAGCGCCGTGAGAAGCCCTCCTTCTGTACCCCCTCTATCTTCCAGGTCATCCGTTTTTAATGGTTTAGAACAATATTCAGTGAAGGGCCTAGGACTATACGATTTGTGCCCTTCGTCTTATCCCAAAATACCCCGAAGGGTGATGACTGGGTAGAGGAGGAAGGGTAAGCAAGATTTGATTTTAAGTTAGTTTTTGTTAGGCTATGTTGATTAAGCAATTAAAATTTGTTCTAAATTTACACTTTGTTTGTACATGAGATTGCAGTAAATTGTAACAGAAATAGAAATTGAACTACTATGCTGGACAGAGGTAGCTGGGCCACATTGACATTCCCTATTAAACTTAAATTTAACCTCTGATTGACAGACCACACATTTTAGGTCAATTTCGGCGAGGGGGTCGCGAAATGTTTCCAGAAACGGGCGAGGGGGTCGCACAGATTTCACAAACAGAAGCGGTCTTCCTGTCTGAGTGAAGTCACACCTTTCGGGGGGAAAGGGTGACCTGGTCACGCCTGTGAGGCCTAAAAGAGCGACCTCATCCCCTGTTCAGGCCTGATAGGTGCAACTTGCTCTGGAATTGGGGTTTTTCTGATCCTGAGTCAAATCCGGTCGACATTAACCTGTACTGTGGCCAAACAGACTCAGATTTTCCTTGTAGAGGATTCAACAACAATAAAAACTAGAAATAAACTAGATTTAACCTAGATCTGATAAGAAATTTTAAAAACCAAGGAATAAACTGAAAAAACTTGAAATTTGAAAAAACTGAACCAGGAATCCTGTGGGATCGACCTGGTATGGTCGCCAGTTCTGTAGTAGGGATTTCTCCTTGCTACAGGGGCAGGAACGGCTCTCTTCTATCTATAGGACAAAAGGGTAGGTTCCTGCGTGTGGAAAATGTAGAAAGAAAAATGGAATATATAGAAAGAAAAGAACAAGAAAGAATGGTCATGAGCCCCTCTGCAAACAAGGTTACGGCTTCGCCTTGGCTACTTGCAAACAAATGTTAATCAGAAACAAACCTACAAAACATGTTAGAAATCAAACCTGCAAACAAATAATGGTCAGAAAATAACTAAGCTAATAAACAAAAATGCATAAACAACACAAGATTATACCTCTCCTTTGGTGAAATGGGCCACCATGCCTTGGCTGGAAGGAAGCACCTCTCTATCTCACTTAGCAATGGAGGAGGAGCTATGGCTCAAATGGGAAGGTGAGTGGAAGAGAGGGGGATGTGGGTGGCTTGAGAGGCAAAGAGATCTCAAGGCATCCACGGGCACCATAACAGTATGCAAGAGAGGAGTTGTTTGAGAGTGACCCCCCACCCTCCTTTTATAGCTTTTTTTGGGGGGTTTTAGGGTTTTGAAGCCCTTGGTCCGGGATTTAGCCCCTTTTTTGGGCTTTTAGCCCCTTCTGCCCTAACTTTAGCTCCTTTTAGGGTTTTAGGCTCCTTTGAGGGGTTTTAGCCCCTTTTTGGAGGCTTTAGCCCCTAGGAGAGTTATTTAGGCTCCTTTTTGGGGTTTTTAAGCCCTTTTCTTCATCCTTAAGCCTTTTTTAGGGTGTGGGGGTCTAATGGGGTGTTACGGGGGTTGTGAATGGGTGTCCTTGGGTGGTGTAGGCCATGTAGAGCTGAGTGAGGGATTTTTTGGGTTAACATGCAGCTTTATTCTTATTATGACTGTATAGATGATTTTCCTTCCAAGTGTAATATTTAACGGTCTCTTTTTTGTCATATTGGATCGTGTCTTTATAGGAATCCGACATACCACTAAGGAACCTTTGAATCTTCACTTTCTCATCCTTTATGAAATATGCATACTTCAAGAATTCTAGGGACCTTTTCTCATGAGATTCAATGGTCATGCTACCAAACTTGCATTCAAATAACTCCTCCATCTTCTTATCATAGTAGTGCTCTGAGAGATATTCTTTCTAGAATTATTTCTTGAACTCTCTCCAAGAGATTCTATCTTTATCAATATCTTTCAATTTGACTAGTTGATCCTGTCAAATGGATTCTTTTCCTTGCAAATGGTAGATGGATACCCTTGCTTCCATGTTTGATGTGTACTGATGCAGCTAGAATAACTTTCTAAGTCCCAACCGCTAAGCTTTAGCATATTCACCTTGCTTCACTTCTCCATCAAAGGTTGGGGGTTTGATTCTTCTTAGTTCTCCCACTAATTCATTTTGTGGAAATATTCACTTCTTATATCCTACTAGGGATTTTTTCAGGGTTTCTTTATGTGTTGCTTGATGAACACCTCTTATTCTTCATTGCAAAGGGCATATGATGAGTTATTCTTGAGGATGATCTAGATCTTTTATAATATATTCTTAATATATGTATTATGGCATCGTAATTGTTTCTTGGAGTTGTTATTTGGGTTATTTGCAATTGTTTCAAATAATGCATGATTTTTTATTGAATGTGAATGATCCTTTCATTTTCTTCTTTGCACTTTCTTACTGAATCTCCCATACTTAATTGTTCATTGCTTCTCTTGTGTCCATTTTTCCTAATGTCTCTTCTTCCAAACTCCTCTTCAGTGTTGTATGGTATCCATCCTTCTTTGAAATCCATATTTGATCTCTGTAGATGACCTCTTATATCTAATAACTTGTTGTTGTAGCTTCCTCTTTACTATACTTACTAAGTATTCGGTGTTCACTACTTTTATTGGGGTTTAAAATTGTATTTCAATAACCACACTGCATGCCCATTCATCAACTGACATAATCACGGATGCAATGTGTTCATTATCAATCACTGTTAGAAGACTACACATCTCTTTCACAATACATACATTATGATTTCGAAAACATAACAAAGAGCTACAAATCTGTAGAAGGCCGAACAATTGCAGAGTTGAAACATTGCTCTAATACCACTCTATGATGTCTCTAGTGCAGAGTCCAAGGCCAAGGACACCTAGAAGGCCAAGGAAAAGGATGAATCAATTTAATTCACAATGGAATAAGGGTAACTAAGGCTATGCCATCATTTCAAAGAGCCACTAAAAAAACTTTCAACCTTTTAAAATGAAACGGGTGAATATAAATGCAAATCATTCCCCGATACACATGCCATGCAACGTAAATGTAGGCATGAAATGAAACCAGATATGAGAAAGACATTAACATGATTTCAAACATAAAATATAAAATCGATTAAAACCATTTAACTTTAATATAATCATATTCGTAAGCTACCATAAACAATGTAAATTAATGTTAAACTAGTAGCAACAAGGAAGGTCTTCCTGCATACATGTGTTCTTACATGCAAAAGACTTAAATTAGGAAACCAATTGTATTTAATTTAATTTTCCTAAGTTTACTTTGGAAAATAAATTAAAGTGATATAAATTAACTTTAGTGAACCACTAGTTAAAGTGAAAGTGAAATTAGGGTTTTTGCTTTACCTAAAGTTATAAAAGAGAGATCAATTGGTGGAGAGAACACACACACTTCTATTCTGACAGAGATAGGATACAGAGAGGGAGAGAAATCCAGACAAAGGATTTAACTGAGAAGACGGAGGAGCGAGCAGCAGGATCATCGAGCTTCATACAGCTGGGCCGTACACTCACATAGGAAGGTGTTGAGGTTTAACTGGGATTCTCCCATTGATTCTGTCGGGTGCTACATTTGCCAGGTTTGGGTGAATTTGTAGTGATTGTAAAAGTTCCATATTTTCTCATAATAAAATCTATATCTGACTGCTGCACTGGTTTTCCCATCTTGGGGTTTTCCGGGGGTTTCCATACCCAAAATAATAGTGTCAATATTGTGATGTGATGTTGTGATTTATTTCTCGTTTTTATATTTTGCTGCATACTGTAAAATATATTCATGTGTGGTTGGTTATAAATTGATATTTTGCATGCATTGTTTATCCCTAGTTGAATATTAAAGGAAATTTATATGGTATCAGAGCTCTGGTGAGCTAAAGTTGAGACATTTGTGACAACAGTGATAGATCAAGGGCAGATCTATAGGAAGACACAAACCTAGAATTCCATATCTAGGGTTTAACAGGTACACTTCACTATGGTCATGTAGTTGAGAGTTAAGGATAGACTCCAGGGTCCTCAGAACTTTCCTACATGGAAAGAAAGGATCACAAGGATCCTGGACGTTAATGATGCAAGGAGCACATTGAATCCACAAAGGTTGCACCCACGGATTTAGCAGATCTAACAGCTTGGAAGAAGATTGATTCTAGAGCCATGCTGATTATCATGGATGGAGTGGAGGACCATATAGTCCCTCACCTTTCTGGTAAGAAGATCACACTAGAGATGTGGAAGGATTTGGAAAGTCTGTGCCAGAGAAAGAACGAGAGTCGAAGAATGGTGTTGCAAGAGAGGATGCACAACACCAAGATGACCAAGGGAGAAGGAATGGTGCCTTATCTCATGAGGCTCACACAGATCAGGGATGAGCTTGGAGCTATTGGCTCTAAGATAGATGATGAGGAGCTAGTTTGAATAGCCCTCAATGGCTTCTGAGTCCATGGGACACCTTTGTCAAAGGTGTTGTGGCTAGGGAGAAGCTCCCTGATTGGAAAAGACTATGGGATGACTTTGTGCATGAGGAGACCCGCATGGGTCAAGGATTAGGCTGATCTGGTAGTGCCCCACAGATTGTGGATGAGGAGGCTCTAGCCCTTACAAGGAAGAGCAAGGGGAAGGAAAAGAGGAAGAAGGATGGTAAGAAGAACCTTGATGTATCAAAGGTCAAGTGTTTTATCTGCCACAAGCAGGGACACTTTGCCTCCCAGTTCCTAGACATGAAGAAGAAGAGTAACACTTAGATGGTGGGATTTGCAGAGGTGGACGAGTTCAGCAAGAACTTCGATGAGTAGTTTTTCTTGATATCTTATATGACAAGTACCACATGGAGTAACATATGGTACATTGATAGTGGAGCATCTAGTCACATGACTGGACTGAACAGATTCTTCAAAGACTTGCAGGAGGGTGGAACAAGGATCCACATTGAACTGAGTGATGATGCATGATATCAGGCACATGGAGTTGGCACTGTTTCATTTGAGAGGGAGTCTGGAAAACTTCTCAGTTTTTTTGATGTGTTATGTGTTCCAGGACTGACCAAGAACCTTATATCAGTCTCCACTCTGGAGGACAAGGGATATCAGGTGAAGTTCTATGACCATAGAGTGTATATCAGGCTCAAGGGGTCAGATAGGATCTTGGATCGAGTGATTGGTAGAAGGAGTGGGAAAGTGTACAGATTACACTTTGAGCCTACAAAGGCTCTAGTCAGCAACAACAACAACAGTCAGGGTGAGTTGTGGCATAGGAGGATGGCACACTTACACCATGGAGCACTGAAGCATTTGAGACAAGCATTCATTGGATTTCCTCAGGTACAGGAGGAAAGCATAACCACTGCAAGGGTTGTGCTTTGGGGAAGAACATCAAGAAGCCTTTCCCACAGAGTGAGCACAAGTCTAAGGATCCCTTGGACTTGGTGCATTCGTATGTATGCGGGCCTATGAGTTTCCATTCGTTCAGTGGTTACAGCTACTATGTAACCTTCATTAATGACTATTCCAGAAAAACCTGGATCTATTTCTTGAAGGCCAGGTCAAAGGTCTTTGAGAGGCTCCGAGAGTTCAAGACTCTTGTGGAGAACCAAATAGGAAAGAATATTCGAATGTTGAGGACAGAAAACGAGGGTGAGTACACATCCAATGAGTTCATTTAGTATTGTTTGGCTGAGGGGATCAAGAAGGAGCACATTGTGCTCCATACCCCACAGCAGAATGGAGTTGCGGAGCGGAAGAACAGGACTATGGTTGGAGCATCCAAGGCCATTCTATTTGATCAGGGATTACCACTATTCCTCTGGGTCGAGGCATACAGGACTGCAGTATACATTCAGAACTGGTGTCCCCACACAACCTTGGGGAGGAAGACACTAGAGGAGGTATTCATAGACACTAGGCCAAATGTGAGTCATATTCGCATATTTGCCAGTGTCTGATATTATCAAGTTCATGCTGAAAATAGGAAGAAGCTAGACCCTTCTGGAGAGAAGGGGTTACTTGTTGGTTACAGTGATATTTCAAAGGCATATAGAGTTTACATTCCTTCTCGTAGGAGGATCATTATGAGTAGGGATGTCCAGTTCAATGAGGACAGGGCCTTGCGGAGATATTTGGACTTACCAACAGAGAATAAGCCGACACAGGAGTCAGGAGTCAAGTTGGAGGAGCAAAATGTACAAATATAGGTTCATACATAGAGCACAGGTTCTAGTGGTTAGAGGGAGTCAGGTGGACAGGATCCTTCAGTCATTGACTTGAAGGATGAGCTGCACTAGGAGACGGATATCCAACAGCCGCAACAGGTTGACACTATGCCAAGGTCTAAGTGGTTTAGATCCATAGTGCAGGATTCCAGGAAGGTAGATCCTCCACATACATCTTCTAGATGGACTGTACCACCATAGAGGCTTAGTTATATGGCACCGATGACAAAGTTGATTAACTATAAACCTTTCAGCTTCGGGGAGGCTACACAACATGATGTGTGGTGGGAAGCTATGGTTGATTAGTATGACTCCATTATGAAAAACCAAGTATGGGAGGTTGTGCTGAGGCCACAAGGGAAAAAGGTGGTGGGATCCAGATGGATCTACAAGGTGAAGCATGGAGTAGACGGAAGCATGGAGAAGTACAAGGCATGCTTCATGGCAAAGGGGTTTTCACAGAAGGAGTGTATTGATTATGAGGAGACCTTCACCCATGTTTCTAGGTATTCTTCCATTCGGACCATTATCTCACTAGCAGTTGAGATGGGTTGGTGTGTCCATCAGATGGACGTCAAGACTGCCTTCCTCAACAAAGTGATAGAGGAGGAGGTGTATATTGAGCATATAGAGGGGTTTGATGTGGAGAAGAAGGAAACATATGTATGCATACTGCATCCAGCTCTTTATGGGCACACCTAGGCACCTCGAGCATGGTACTCGGGGATTGACATCTATCTACGGGAGATGGGATTTCAAAGGAGTGAGGATGACCACAACCTATACTTATTGATAGGTGAGGTTCCTCTCATACTGGTCTTATATGTGGATGATCTCTTTTTGACAAGAGATGAGAGGTTGATTGGGGACTGTAAGTCCAACCTTGTAGTAGAGTTTGAGATGAAAGACCTTGGGCTGATGCATTACTTTTTGGGCTTGGAGGTTTGGCAAAGAGATGGATGCTTATTCATCAGACGGGGGAAGTATGCAGTAGAGATACTGAAGAGATTCAGGATGGAGGACTGCAAGCCTATGTCCATACCTTTAGTTTCCAACTGGAGTAATATTGATGCATCAGGATCAGATGGATTCGATCCTACCTTGTATCGCCAGCTTATCGGATCACTTATGTATCTGGTCAACACTCGACCAAACATCAACTTTGCAGAGAAATATTTGAGTCAGTTGATGGTGGACCCTCGAAGAGTGCATTGGATGGCCGTGAAGCACATACTTCGCTACATTAGAGTACAGTGGAGTATGGATTGGATTATGAGCGCAGGGGGAGTGTACAGTTAGTAGGTTTCATAGATGCTGACTGGGCAGGATGTGTAGAGGACCGGAAGAGTACTTTAGGTTGTTGTTTTAGCATTGGATTAGGGGTTGTCTCTTGGTTCAGCATGAAGCAAAAGTTAGTTACATTGAGCTCGACAGAGGTTGAGTACATGGCAGCCATCATGGCTTCTTGTGAGGGTATGTGGTTGAGGAAATCACTTGCGGGGTTGTTCGAGTGTGAGCTAGAGGCTACACTAGTTCACTGTGACAATCAGAGTGGCATCAGGATATCTAAGAATCATGTGTTCCATGACCAGAGCAAACACATAGACATCAGATACCACTTCTTGAGAGATTGTGTTCAGAGAGGAACCATTAGATTGGAGTACATACAGACAAATGAGCAGGTGGCATAATTTTTCACCAAGGCACTTTGCAGATAGAGTTTTGTGAAGTTTAGGGATAAGTTGGAGTTGCTACCGAATCCCTTCCTTGTTGAGAAGGAGTGTTAAACTAGTAGTAGCAAGGAAGGTCTTCCTGCATGCATGTGTTCTTGCATGTAGAAGAGTTAAATTAGGAAACCACTTGTATTTAATTTACTTTTCCTGAGTTTACTTTGGAAAATAAATTAAAGTGATCTAAATTAACTTTAGGGAACCACTAGTTAAAGTGAAAGTGAAATTAGGGTTTTTGCTTTACCACTAGTTAAAGAGAAAGTGAAATTAGGGTTTTTGCTTTACCTAAAGTTATAAAAGAGAGATCAATTGGTGGAGAGAACACATACACTTGTATTCCAATAGAGATAGGATACAGAAAGGGAGAGAAATTCATATAGAAGATTTAGCTGAGAAGACGGAGGAGCGAGCAGCAGGATCATTGAGCTTCGTATAGCTAGGTCGTACACTCACATAGGAGGGTGTTGAGGTTGAACTAAGATTTTCCCAGTGGTTCTTCTGGGTGCTGCATTCGCCAGGTTTGGGTGAATTTGCAGTGATTGTAAAAGTTCCATATTTTCTCATAATAAAATCTATATCTGATTGTTGCACCGGTTTTCCCATCTTGGGTTTTTTTGGGGGTTTCCATACCCAAAATAATAGTGTCAATATTGTGATGTGATGTTGTGATTTATTTCTTAGTTTTATATTCTAGTGCATACTGTAAAAGATATTCATGTGTGGTTATCAGTTGATATTTTGCATGCACTGTTAGCCCTAGTTGAATATTAAAGGAAACTTTACAATAAACAAATCTACAGGTTGCCATAGTCAACCATATTAACAAAGTTAAAAATCAAATCTATTGACTACCACCTACAACCATATTAACATAAAGACAACTATATATAAAGGATTCCATATATAGCCATATAAAAAATAAATAAATCAGATTGCATGGCTTCCACCTACAACCATGTAAGAGACAATAACATAAGATCCATGAGCACATATATATCATAAATTGCAGTAAAAAAACATAAACAAAATACTCATCTTAATGAAAAGCAACTACCTTCAACGAGACAATGTTCTACATAACTGTAGACATTCCATGCTCATGCATCTTTCAACATGACAATCACCTTCGATCTGAGGCCATAGATCCATAGGAGAGGTACTCTCAAACCAAAAAGGTACGGTGCACTCATCACAATACCAAGAACACTGGCACACAAAAATAGTTGTATCTCAGTCAAAGAGAAACCTTTTTCAATGAAAAAAAGTATTCCTTACTCGAAATAACATTCAAAACACAATGGAATATGTCTCACAACCCAAAAATGCTCATAAATATCTAAACTAGAACATATGGCTGCACCCTTCTCAACACCGTAAGAATACCATAACTACACCTTTCACTATATCAACTTTCCCTTCCATATACACTACTTAGTGAGTTGTGAATCCCCTCGCTACACAATCCTTTATGATATCACCACCCTCACTTAAGATTTACGAGCTATATTGGACAGAGATAAGCAATGGGAGAAGGACTCATGTTGTGTAAGCATAGATGAATCTTCAATCCTCAATCCCCGTTATAGGGTCTTCAAACCTCATTGCAAGGCCTTAAATGTTCTTGAAATATAATGCATCTCCTACACAAGAGCATATATTTCCCATACAAGAAAGCATTCCCCTACACTGGAGAGCTCAAATAGAGAGAAGAAGAGTGAAAGAGATCCAATTTGAATCCTTCTACAGTCATTCAAATTCCCAAGAGAGTGACTCGAATTCCAAGATAGGTAATTCAAATTCACTAAGGGTTACTTAATTCATGAGGGAGAGGTTGAAATTTGATATTACCTTTCCGAGAAGATAAAAAGGTGAAACAAGAGCAGGGTTACAAGTTTTCAAGAAGTGCAGGATGGAAATAGCTAATGGGGGCGTATGGGAGCACAAGGAGGATCATAAGAGGCTTGGAATAACCAAGGAGGCTGCACTAGCTAAGAGGGTCCCACCAAACATCAAAGATTGATTAATAGTTCCTCCATAAACCAAAATAATCAAAAATAGGGTCCAACAAGTAATGTTGGGGGGGGGGGGGGGGAATAACTCTTAGTCACCAACCCCCTCATATGTGGAATCCATGGCCACCCATTCTCATTATTTGTTCATGTTGAGCTAGTTATTAAATACTAATAATAATTTCCAAGCCCACAGTCCCAACACCTTGTGCCACAATAACAAAACAAATAATAGAATATGTTTGGGGATTAACATCAGGGTTATTACAAGAGAACTCACCTCTGCCTTTGCTTCTCCATGGTATACTACAATCTCTCTCATATAGATATTTCAATAGTTTTTATCAATGAACCACCCCATTCCTTTACCTAGATAGCATTGCACTCAGCAATCAAATAAATGACAAATAATGTAAATGACTATATTTTAACAAACACACATGGAACCATACATACCACCTAAAGCTTCACCTTCTCTCACTACACTTGTCTATATCGACAAAATGGGTTGTTAGGATGAGCCTTAATTTACCCAACCACCAAATCACAAAATCAAAAACAATAAAATATTAGATATAGACCAAATAATCCCATGAGAAATATAAAAAATACATTAAAAAATCATGAGAAATATCAAATAAATTTTTGAAATATATTATGAGAAATATTAAACAAATTCTTGAAATATATTATGAGAAATACTAAACAAAGGACAAAAATCGCATCCAGATTAGTATATATTGTGCAAAGACCAAAATTGCAAACACTAACTAGGCAAGGAGAGAGGACAATGATTGAATTTGAAGCAAGGATGATTTCATAGCAATGAATACATGGGTTTTACACCAAAAGAGAACTCACCATATGCATGTATTTCCTCACTATCCCATATCTCTCACACCAAGACATTTCAACAATTTCATTAGCAACCATCCACTTTATTTTACCTACACTAGATTACCTCTATATTTAAACAAACATATGAGTTAAGTTCAACCAACATAGAATAATGCATACCTCCTTACTCCTTAGTCTTCACCTCACCCATTGTACCCATAAATATGCATTAGACCTAAACCTACAATGTGGGTTGTTATAAACAAACATAGAACTCATCCTCTTACATATAACTTTGCACCTACACAAAAGAAAATTTCATTAGTTTTATTAGTGCTCTTCCACCTTCCTTTACCCATTGCACTCCATTGGAATAGAAATAGGAAATAACATGATATGAATTTGTTAATACCTAGGTATGCACCTAGGATTGTCTACATTTTTTATCTTGAAACCTTGAAACTTAAACCTATTTTATGGTCATATTAAAATTTTTACCTAAGAAAAACCTCCTACCTTTGATGTTTTATCATAGGATACTATGTTGATTCTATCTTATTGTTTCAAATTTGATTACTAGTTAGTAAAATATACTAAGAAGGCACAATTTGTATAGAGTTTGTTGTGTTATTAGTTCTTTCAAGTGTTGTTTGCTTGGTTAAATAATATTTATTCTTTGAGAAAGTTAAATTCTCCCACGAGATAGGGCTCTCCTTCGGAAATTGCTAGTTGCGCTACAAAATTGTTGAAGAGACTATGCCACCAAATTGTGGGTGCGGTGCTACCAAACTATGCACCAACGCTACGGAATTGTCAGAGTAATTATTGAGTGAACTGCCTCCAGCCATGTTAACATTCTAAAGTCCTTCAATCATCACAAGTATTATGAAAGTGGTAAATAATAGTTTCAGAGGGTTGGAAGGTTCCCTAGTTTCCTATAAGTCTACATGATGAACCTTTTCATGATCTTTCATAATGACCAGTACAATTGGGAAAATGAAAGTTGTTATTTATAATTTCTTATGAGGCATTGTTTATTGTATTAATGGTTGGCCCTTATTGCGAACAAGATATTATAAGCAAGAGCTTGACTTTGTTTTTTTACAGTAACCAAGAAAAACAACTATGCCTTCATATAGAAGTGGGCATGTAGTAATATATGAGCATGTTCGGGATGAACTTCTCAAAGCCTACCCAGAATTTGGTGTAAAGTTCATAAATTTGGGTTGGTTTCACTTCAGTGAGAAGCTACAGGGACACCACACTGGATAAACTTGGGCCTTTGCTGAGGGTTTCAATGGAACTAGTGTTAAATTAGGGTACCTGACATTTCCAGTCTCTGAAAACTCCATAGCCATAGCGGGTGAGCTACCACGAGATGGGGAATGATGGTTTAAACTTCATGGTGTTACAGTTCCTAAGTGCAATTGATTCCTTAGTATTCTTTGGGTCCTAATTAGAATACCCCCCCCCCCCCCCCCCCCCCCCCCCCCCCNGTTTGCCTTGCTAATTTTGTTTCCAGTCTATTTTTTCTTTTGGTGGTTCAATCTTTTACAGGAGATCATGCGGTTATCCCAATCTAACTACTTATTGGTTATTCATGTTAAGTTTCCTCATTATTTTTTCCTCTGTAGGAAAATAGTTAATGATATGTTAAAACAAAAATGGCATACAAAGAAAGTGCTAAGGATTGAGTGCTTTAATATTGTCATTTGGAGTCTAGATCTTGTTTCAAATGTTTTAAACAATATTCATGTTTTATACTCTATTGATATTACATCTTGATTCTAGTGCATTGTTCCAATTCATGACTTTTCTTATTTATTGCATAATTCTTTTCATTCCCTACATTGATCTTTCAAAATGGATTTTACTTTTTTAGTGTAAAACTATTTTATTTGTATATATTTCCTTTGTTGAATGAGCTTTGTTAAATCTTATAGCACGATGATGTGATATGTTTACTGAGGTAGTACTAGTGACTATTGACATATGTATATTGTCAATATTGTGTATTTATGTTAATCCCTTAATGATGGCACATTGCCCCATATAGTGTGGTGCATTACCCACTATATTGTGGTGCATTACATATTATTTATGTCAACTTGGGTCTATTAGTGGGTCTTGTATCTTATCTTGTATCTTAGTCATCATTGTATCTTATCTTGTCTTGTGTACTTAATACATTGTGTAAGGAGGTTCCTCCCTCAAAGAGGATTGATATTTATCTATATTATTCATTTTTAAGGCATGGATTACTCTCTTATTGTCTGTTTCTGCTCTTGTTATGCTATTTATGGGACTTGATTACATAATATTTGGTATCAGAGCTCTTTCCTTGGGACTGTCTTTTGCAAAACAAGTCATATTGGAATTTTCACTACAAATTTTTTTCTATAAGGATTCAGAGATCTAGGTTAAAAACCAAATTCTAAAATAGGTTGAACTATTTCCACCCCGAAATTCATATCTTGATCCATTACAATTTCAGAGATAATTGTGGAGGAATATATAGTTTTTTACTAATCTAAAACAAGTGTTCTAGGGAAAAAGGTCATATATGAGGCATCTGAGATCCAAATTGAGTGATACTAGTTGCATATGAAAGAATATGGGCCTGGGTATTTGTGGTAAAAGTTTCAGATACAGAGATGAAATATTGGACATGTGGCATATAGTACAAGTTATCTATTCTGGATAGGCCAAATATAAGAAGCGTTGGGATATTTGTAATAAAGTTTTGTTGGCACATCCAAATTAGGTCAGACCTGGAGCATTGGAAAGAGGACACATTAGGGTACCATATGAAGAAGTTTCAGACCCAAAGGAGTTGAAATTCAAATTTTATCTCAGTTACAAGTTGCACCAAAACAATCTTCTAATCAGGGTTTGAAAAAGGTACGTCATTTTGCATTTGAATAGCTTTGAGTAGAAGGATATATTTGTGGTAAACCCTAGGGTGTGATATAAATTTATTATTCAAAACTACACCAAAAGGAAGTGGAAATAATCACACTCCACTCAAACCCCCAAATGATTCATCCTCGACATACGACGATATGGAAAATTGATGACTTAGTTAAATTGGAAAATAAGATTGCTAGTAAAGAGGATATCAAAAGGATGGCTAGTAAAGAGCATCTCAAATGGGTGGCTAAAAATTAATATCTTCAATACTTGAAGGAATTACTGAAGGGTATAAAACATAGCTCTATTCCTCATGTAGAGGATAAGGAGGAAAAAGAGGAATCCTCAAAAGTTGATGATTCACTACAACATAATGGGTTCAATTCAGGTCCAAGGAACTAGTTCAACCCCAATATTGACATGAGGAAGTTTGATTCCAAGGAGCCAATCACGTGGATTTTTCAAATGGAGGAATTCTTTGATCTACACCAGGTGCCCACTTTGCAAAAGGTAACTATTGCATCCATATATTTAGAACCTAATCAATTTGTATGGTACCAATGGCTTTGTGACCTTAAAAAGGACTCTATACTCTATTGGTCTATATTCACAAAATAATTGATTGAACATTATGGGGACATAAATAGAAACACCTTATTTATCCAATTGGTAAATATCAAGCAAAAAGATCTCGTTACAGAGCACATCAAGCAATTTCAACATCTAAGTCTCTAAGTGAAGAATATTTCAAAAGATAATTTGATAGATCTATTTATTGGAACCTTGAAATATAACATTCAACATGAGGTGAGTCTCTTTGAACCATCATCTGGCCTAAAGAAGTTTTTCATGATGGCAAGGAAGGTTGAAACTAAAAATATGGCAATTACTACTAGAAAGGCCTTCTTCAACACTTACAGATAAAATAATGTTCCCTCTTCTAAACCACCACAAAGGTTGACACCCCAACAACTAGATGAAATAAGAGCAAAAGGATTATGCTTTAATTGTGATAACAAGTATAGTAAGGGACATAAGTGCGGTGAGAAGAAAATATTCTACATAGATTGTGAAGAGGATGAACCAAAAGAAGAGGAAGCATCTCAAGAAGAGGCAACTTCAGAAGAAATAGAAGAGGACACTTCATAATAATTTACTCCCACCATATATTGTCATGCATTGGCTAGAATTAGCACTCCTCAAACTCTCAAGATCAAGGGATACATCAAAAAGAAGAAGGTAATAGTGTTGATTGATTCCGGTAGTACTCATAATTTCATTCATTGTAAATTAGACAAAGTTCTTAATTGCTTGGTATATCCAACACCATAGTTTCAAGTAATGATTGCATATGGAGGAACTATAAATTGCTCAGGGAAATACCATAATATCAATCTGTCTATGGGGGAATATGTATTGAATAGTACAATTATTTATATCCCAATGGGTGGTGTTGATGTTGTATTAGGTGTCCAATGGTTACAATAATTAGGAACAATGGCTTTTAATTCTCAAAAACTTTTCAAGAAATTTTCATGGGAAGGAAAAGAATACGAGTTAAATGGTATCACGGGAAAACCAAGCAATGTGATAAGCTCAAATGGTATGACAAAGTTGTTAAAAAGGGGACATCAAGGTGTAGTTGCGTAATTATGCTCATTAGATGTTCAAACCTCAAAGTTCCCTATCTCCTGAGATCTCCAAAGGGTCATTAATAAGCATCCCAAGGTATTTGAAGATATTTCCAAAGGTATTCCACCTATTAGAGACTTTGATCATGTTATCCACTTAATTCCAAGTAGTGTTCCTCCTAACATCAAACCTTACCAATATCCCTATATCCAGAAGAGTGAAATTGAGCATATGGTTGTTGAAATGTTAGAGGTTGGCATAATTAGGCCTAGCCAAATTTCTTACTTTGCACCAGTGGTAATGGTACCCAAGCCAGATGGATCATGGTGTGTGTATCCTGATTATAGAGAGCTCAACAACATCACCATTAAAGTTAAGTTTATCATTCCTATCATTGATGAATTGTTAGATGAATTACATGGAGCAGTTGTTTTCACAAAGTCGGATCTTTGTTCCGGGTATCATCAAATTCGAATGAAGGATGAAGACATCCCCAAAACAGCATTCAGAGCTCATGAATGTCACTATGAATTTTTGGTCATGCCATTTGGTCTCACAAATGTGCCTTCCACATTTCAAGGTTTGATGAATTTTATCTTCAAGCGATTCCTTAGAAAATTTGTGCTGGTATTCTTTGATGATATACTAATCTATAACAATTCTTGGGAAGAACATGTTCAACCTGTTGACATGGTACTACAACTACTAAAGGAGCAAGAAATGTATGGAAAACCATCAAAATGTTTCTTTGGGATAAAGGAGATAGATTATTTGGGTCACATTGTATGTCATGAAGGTGTCAAGGTAGACCCTAACAAAATTAAATCCATGGCGGACTGATCGATTGATCCCAAAACCCTGAAGAATCTTCAAGCATTCTTAGGTCTGACAAGGTACTACTACAAGTTTGTTCGAAACAATGGAAGAATAGCAGCTCCTTGAAGAGGCAACTCAATCTTTTCAACAACTCAAAGAGTCCATGTGTAAAGTAAAGATCATGTTTTGGCGACACTATACTTCACAAAAACATTTATTATGGAATGTGATGCTTCAAGATATGAAATTGGAGTTGTACTAATGCAAGAAGGCCACCCTCTTTCATATCCAATCAAGGGAAAGAACTTAAAAAATCCCATTTATTAGAAAAGAAAATGTTGGTGATACTACATGCCTTGAAGAAATGGTGCGCCTACCTTATAGGGAGACATTTCAAGGTTAAAACTGATCATGATAGCCTTAAATACTTCTTGGAACAAGGGCTATATTATGAAGAGCAACACAAATGGGTGGAAAAGATGTTGGTATATGACTTTGAAATCATCTACAAAAAGGGGAAGCAAAATATTGTCGTAGATGCACTCTCCAGGGAAGATGAGGATGTCGAAGCATTACTTTATGCTATCTCGATCATCCAACCAGAATGGATAACTGAAGCAAGGGATGAATGGAAAGTTGACAAAGAAATATAGACATTTATTCAAAAGCTGCAGTAGGATCCTAGTGCCTCTAATACATTTAGGTGGAAAGACAACTTTCTATGGTACAAGGATTGCTTATATCTTGGTAAGAGTTCCCTTCTCAAGCAAAAGGTACTTTTTGAATTCCACTCCTCACCAATAGGAGGACACTTAGGTTTCTTAAAAACCTACCACGGGGTAAAGAAATAGTTTTTTGGGATGGTCTTAAAACTGATGTTCAAAAATTTGTGATAGAATGTTTGCTTTGCCAGCAAAATAAAGTGGACACAATTAAGACCCCTGTTCTCCTACAACCACTTTCCATTCCAAGCCAAAGGTGGACAGAGGTATCGATGGATTTTATCACAATTTTACCAAAGTATGAAGGAAAGAGTGTCATCATGGTGGTTGTTGATAGACTTACTAAATATGCACACTTCTATGCACTATATCATCCCTTCAAAGCAAGAACAGTCACCAATTTTTTTATGTTGACAGTCCAAAAACTACATGGTACTCCAAATATTATAATAAGTGGCAGGGATCCCATTTTCACTGGAAATTTTTGCACTGAATTATTTTATTGTTTGGGTACTCAACTAGCTCATAACTCCTCTTATCATCCTCAATCTTATGGACAAACAATGATCGTAAAAGAAATGATCGGAAGGGTATATTCGATGTTTAACAGTTGATAAATAAACATAAAGGGTCAAGCGGTTACCCTTGGCAGAATGGTGGCATAACACTTCCTTCCATGCATCAGCAAAAATGACCCCATTTATGGCACTTTATGGCTATCATCCACCATCCATCACATATTCACTAAGAGACTCCTCTAAGGTTCAAGGAGTGGAATACCACATGAAGCATCAACAACAAGTTCTTCGACTCTTAAAGGACAACCTGAATCTAGCACAAAATCGAATGAAACAACAAGTAGATCAACACCGTAGTGAACAAGGCTTTAATGTGGGGAATTGGGTCTTTTTAAGACTAAAACCATACAAATAGATGTCCTTGAATAACACCAGGAAGGATAATACATTATCTCCTAAATACTATGGTCCCTACAAGGTCTCACAAAAGATTTGTAGTATGGCCTACAAATTAGAACTTCCCTGCACCTTCACAAGTCCATCCAATTTTCCATGTTTCCTGCTTAAAGAAGGTAATCGGTAACAAGCTAGTTGTTCAAACGATATTTCCAAAACTCGATGGGGAAGGAAAAAACATCTTAGAGCCTGAAGATATCACTAAAATAAGAACTAGACAACTTCGAAATCAATCAATTCCAGAGTATCTCATTAAATGGAAGAACTTACCCACAGAAGATTCAACATGGGAAAATGATTCCTTTATACAACAACATCCAGAACTACTTCAGTATTGAGGACAACACTTTACAAGGAGGGGCATGTTAAGCCCTTAATGATTGCACATCACCCCATATAGTGTGGTGCATTACCCCCTATATTGTGGTGCATTACATATTATTTATGTCGGCTTGGGTCTATTAGTGGGTCTATTAGGTGTTATTGTACACCTTTGTCTCCTATATATAGGAAGGAGATATTCTCATTTTAGTAATCATTGTATATTATCTTGTTTTGTGTACTTAATACATTATGTAAGGAGGTTTCTCCCTCAAAGAGGATTGATATTTATCTCTATTATTCATTGTTACGGCATGGATTACTCTCTTATTGTTTGTTTCTACTCTTTTTATGCTATTTTTGGGACTTGGTTGCATAACAGTTTATGCTTGTTTCTATTTTATTGAACTTCCCTTATTGATATATCTCCCACATTTTGAAAAATCATTTGTACTTACGTGCATGAAAACATGGAAGAATTTATCTTTGTGATACTTAAGAATGTTGGAGATGAAAATCATTTTCTCCTAAAATATCATAAGTACACTCACATTAATCACAAATTCAAAATATTTTAATCTCCTACATTGGTTTGGTATTTTTTATATATTACTCTGTGATTTAAGAGACATGTTCTGTCACCAACAATTTGCATCAACTTTACTATATCTTATGGCTACTACTATTAATTTATTGTACCAAAATACTTGCAAATACTTAACTATAGTATATTTAATGTTTAAAATATAATTTGAATTTACTTGTGTTTTCTATTTAGTTAAATAAGTTCATTAATGCCATATCTATGTAGAAATGTATAAGTTTTTATTGCCATATCCATTTTTTTTTAAGGATTTTTACCTTTTGGGGTTTGCGGCTTTCATCCTTGTCTAGACCCATGTCAAACATATGTCCAATAATTTTAATAATTTTATCTAATTATGTTGGAACCAAATTTTAACCACCGCTAGGAATTCACTCCCATGGACACTTTATTACCATTGTCAGGTTAATATTAACTTATTTAAATACTTACCTTTTGTGCATTTGTTTTGAAGTATAGTTGGGGTGATCATACGAGCCTAATTATGCTAGAAGTTTAACCATTGTTAGGAATACATTCACATGGAACACTTTATTACTATTATTAACCCATTTTCATACTTATATTATATGCATTTGTTTTGAAGTAGAGATGGGGTGATCATATAGAGGAAGATGTGTTTAAGGTTGGAAATGTGTGCCTTGGAATTATAAGCTCAAAGCCTATGTTATGATATTGTCATGTGTCATGTTATATTTTTAGGTAGCATTTTGATGATTTTCAAGGGAGTTCATGCATGCCATTATCACTATCCTAAAAATCTTTTTGATATATCAAGCACTGTGGGACAGAGGTCAAGTCTCCATTTTTCCTAGAGAAACAAATGCAACATATTCACTTCAAAAATCATCCCATTGTCCCCAAACAAACAAATTAAACATATTAACTCAAGGTATATAAAAAAATGAATTGTGAAAAGAACAAGAAGTGAATTTGTCTGCTTATAAATTATGTTGTTTTGTTAGTGAATGCCAATATAACAATGCCTATTGAATGTTTTTCTTAATTAATATATTTTTATAGATTCTTGACCAGATATATTCTACCTTCCAAGTTATCGAATTTTTGAAATACCTTGTGAGTCAAAGTTGTCATTGTCTAAAGTGCAAAGGGTCATCTCGGATTTGGCATTAAATTTTAAAATGCCTCATGAAGCCGAAGCAGGATTCTTTAGAGGGAAAAATGGTCTAAATTGTAAATTGGTCAAGTTATGATGATTTGTATTATGAGATGGTAAAGTTAGAAAGTTATGATGATTTTTATTTTTACCCATATTATGAGATAATAAAGTCATAAATATTAATAAGATAGGAAAAAAAGAAAAAAGATTGGCATCCCCATTTGCTAGAGCAATGATTATTTTTGTCTTGTGATTACTCAATATTTTGGAAAGTAATATTAAAACGATTGCTTTAACAATCAACATTTTTGTAGAACATCAATGCATTTATTATCATGGTATGTATAACAAAGTTGAATTTGATACGTATTTTAAAATTTTGACATAGACAAAAAAATGCCAACGTGATTAATAAAAAAATTGTTATCTCATTTGCATATTATTGTTGTTTATACAAACATTAATCTTGTTAACTCAATAACATTACTTTGTGTTTTTTTTAAATAAATAGTTATTTAATATTGATTTTTTCTTTTATATTACAAGGCAAGGCCTAAGCTTCATGTATCTATTGTTGTTTTTTAAAAGCACTCAAATTCACAAATTTTTATCAGCCACACCAATCATTATTGATGCCAAAGTTTTAAAAAAAAATAGTGTTGGCACGTCATTGATTGGCCTCAAATAAAATTCAATAAAGATGGCCTCTATAACTTTCTCCACGCTTATCTACTGCAAATTCTTATATTTGTGTCTCTACTCTAACCTATCTCACTAATAGTCAAAACAACAATTCATGAAGTCTGCATGACTCATTGAGAGAGAATTTCCTATCATGGCTAAGCCAAAGGTGGGAGATTTGTTCGTTCAACAGTTTTAATAGATTTGTGTGAAACTCTCACTCCTACCAATACTCAATTATAAATCATGGATATTCTCCCAACTTCTCAAACATGGATATTACAATCCTCTATGTTTAGTATTAAAAAATGAATTGGTGATACTATGAAGCATGATTCCAATGCACCCTTAATTGTGCGGGGATTAGATTTGATACCATGAATTTAACTCTTATACATATCAATAGGTCAATGTTTCCCTCGAAATTTATGCTTTTATTTCAAATCATGATTGTGTTGTAGTGTTCAAATTTTGTCATTAATATGTCATACATGAACATTTGGCCTAATTACAAATGTATCTTTGATATCGAATGAAGAATAATAAACACCAACAATAATTGATAAACGAAAGAATCTAATAATAATGCAAACTTGTTAAATCATTCTCATTAGCATGGCATAAATTTATGCATGAACAACAATATCTTCATGAAACAATCAATTGTTATAATCATTCAACAAGCATCCCTCGCCAATGATTATTTCAATCTCAAATTATCTCTACTAGATATGGGAACACTAACAACTATGACAACTATTCTTAATAAGACTAAAGACATAAAAAAACAATTCATTAACCAATACTTTTAAATATTAAAAACACAAAAATTCAAATAATAATAATTGCAAAATTTTCACAACTTAGCCTAAACTCAAATGAAATAATGAAGCTACCACCTAGTGCAACCACTTAAAAAACCTAAATCAAATGAGATGAGATGTGAAAGTTGTGATCACTCAAGCTACATTATCTTCCCTATGGCTCCCATGAAAAAGCATTTTATGAATCTCAATAATACACCTTATGACCCCCTCCATGAAAAAAAAACAAGTAACATTTTATAATAAGTCATTAAATTATGCTACAATTTAATATAAAATAGGAGTAATAACACATCCTCACATTCCAACATTAGTTTCAAAATATTTCAATTAGCTCATAAATCATTTTAGTGAAACTATCTAAGATCCTTCCCAACAATCACAATTCAAATAATTACACATCACATAAAGATAAACGTAACGAATAAATTCAATTGCCTTAAAGCATTTTAGTGAAATTATTTAGGATCCTTCCCAATGATCACAATTCAAATAAACGCACATCACATAAAGATAAGCATAACAAAAAAATTCAATTGTATTAATATCTATGAGGAAAAGTTATTTCCCACATAACTTATATCTATCTTTGAGAAAGATAATAAACTCATTACCAAATTTCTTCTAAAACTAATCAGTACTCCTTTTAAGCTCATCTAGAACCTAGCAAAAGGGAATATTTTGTCTTATGATTATACTAGACCATACTACCATGCATGCCCTTTATAAGGCTTATGATTCCTCTTAGGGTTAGGACAACCTTCACCCCATAAAATCATACTAATTCCTTATACAATTGAACAATAAAGGGTGAAATCTCAATAGTAGATACAAGGAACTCCAAACATAGTAGCTTTCGGTACCCTATACTCCCAATCCTACGAAATATCACAACAAATCCAAAGGTGGTTTCATCAAAACCCATGCCATAATCATACCCACAAATTCCATAGTTTCCAAACTCTAAATTAGCCATGAATTGCATGCCAATGACGATGGTGTACAACATTTCTAAGTCTGCCAACCAAAAGCTTGCCATTATATGTTAACAAATACCCCTATCCATCACACATACAAACACCCTAGTATTGAGGCATGCCATGAATGCCTAAGTTTCATGTTATATCACCAACCAAATCATGAAACAAGACAAAGGAACATGGAGAGGAAAGGTGCAATTAAAGACTCCAAGGATAGGATTCTACCACATGGTTAGAGCGGGTCTCATCAAATCAAAGAAAAGTGACCAAGCGACAATTAGAGAGAGCTTCAAGATTAAAAAAACACCATTTAAGAAGAATATTATGATTAAATCATATAAGTAGGCTCCAAATCCACAATTATGAGAAGATTACTCAACTAGTTCTAGTGAAGAAAAAAAGAAAATCGTATTAAATACTCATGAAAACATACAATTGTAACCATAGGAACATAATATGCAATATCAACATGTGTTGCAACCATATGTATAAAGGAACATTGTTAATATGATATCCACCAAATAAACAAAAAACAATGCATGAAATAAACATGTCAAGACTTACATGAGCACCATACACTAGGTAAAGAAACCAAAATAACTAGTATTGGTATTCACTCAATATCCAATGAACATGGAATCATAACTACTAGAACAACATGCCATAGTTCATCAAGCCATCAATCATGATTGATGTGGGATACGTGAATCATAGGTGCATATGAAAGTAAAGTTAATCAATCTATCATCGTCCCATAAGATGAAATAAGAAAATTAATAGACTATTTGAAGCATCGTGTCAAATCTCATGGAAGGGACATGCTACCATCTAAGTACTAAGGCTATCACTATAACACTTGTTTTTTACCCCAACATGTAATGATGTAAATACGTATATAATGATGAAATGGCTAGAATTCAGACAAAAATGGTCTAGTAAGACCAAGATGATGTAATTATGTACATTTTTTGTTTAATATGAAAACCACGACTACTATAGACAAAGAAGAGATGGCAGGCTATGATTCCACGAGAGGGGGAACTGAGAAGGGGGTTTAAAGAGAGATGACCCTAGTGACTTATTATTTAATTCATTATCCTTATTATTCATTTTATATTAAGTTTTATTAATCCCTCTTAATTAAAATACATTAGCCATAATCTTGAGTTAATTATCCTAATATTGGGATTAAAAGGGAGGGAAAATGACAAATCCCATGTATACCATTCATCTAGTTCTCATAACTCATGCATGCCACTTGATCAGTTCTCAAAATCCTTACAAATTATTGAGAACTAGTTCATTCAATCATTATTCTATCATTCACTTAGTCATTATCCTGTACCAAAGCTTGGAGTTGTACCAAAGGACCATGGGAATTACAGAGTTGCAAATGCATTTGACCCTAGACATTGGTGCTAGGAAATTGAGTTATGTTGTGAGAGAACATGTCCTTTAGCTAAGTGCCATTGAGTCCCAACAGAGAGAATCACAGTTTGGCCTATGTTGGAGCCCTTAAATGGAATCGGAGAATTCCCTAAGGAGCTATTAACTTAGAGAAGCGAGCCCCATTCCTTGGGTTGTGCAAGTTGATGGGGGAGGAGTGCTAGTGGATTGGGATAGCTATGGAGGGGATTCAACAAATATGGGTTTGTTGGGGAATTCAACTATATTTACCTTATTGTGGACTGATAACTCCAACTCAGGGGTAGCCTTTGTTATAGATAGAAATGGTATAACAGAGTGCCTACGGTTGGGAGGAACGTCCTTAGTTTGTAGTCAGTTGGAGGATATTTTAAGATAAGTTTCTATTAGTGTAAAAAATGGTGTATAACTTTGTTATGTATTTTTCTTAATTATTGCTGTGTGATTATCTTATTGCATGGATTTCTTGGACTTGTATGAATGCATTCATGCTATAATTTCCTAAATATTTTGGTATATGCATATGTTTAATTTGGACCATCATATCTTTAAATATGTTGTATATTGAATAATTAGTATGTGAAAAATGAATTTGAGTATCACTGTTGATTTTGGCAAGTAGTTTGAGTATCCCATGGCCCCAAATGCATGGTATGGTCACTAGGTATGTGGAATATTGGTATCCGAGCCACGGTTTGAAACATTAGGATTTCAAGGGGTGATATTGAAATTCTATAGCTAGAATTATTGGTTGCATGTATGAAGTGTTTGATGAAATGCATCAAAGAAAGAATTTGGGGAAAAGCAGGTTTAATTCATTTGTTGCTTAATTCATAGCAGTAATTAAATTATTGAATGTGTGTTTAAAGGGTTGAGATGAATTTAAAGAGTAGTTGTGGTAAAATTTGTGAGTTTTAGTTAAATTTTGGCAAAGTTACAGTGTACAAAAAAACTGGTTAATAAATTACTTGTAGAGATTCTTGGCCTAAAGTGCTTAGATTTGGTTTATAAATAAAACCATGAATGGAATCCAAGTCTTCAAAATTTGAGCAGAATTTTGCATTAGTACAAAAAAATAAAATTATGTTAACTCATGAAAATTTACCAGTATGAGAAATAGTCAAGAATGCATAGTTCTGTTGGTAGACAAAATAATTTCCATCCTTGGGAATTACCAGGTGTAAAATTCTGGAAGACACACGTGAATCAAAAAAAATGCCAAGTGTAAATGTCATAGAACAACCTGTTTGAAAATTCAAATTTTAATTTGGAATTTAAAAAAATTATGTGGAACCGCACAAGTCCCACATGGATGGGATGATGTGGAGGTGCCATATGGAATCAAAATGATGTGGATCTGGCACCTATATGTGTGATGTGACGTGGTCTAATCACATTAGTCAAGCATTATGAACTGTGGGTTAAATCATGAGAAACTAGATCATTGATTATAGGTCGAATCAATGGTTCTAATTCATTTTGCGCCAATGAATTGTGTGAGCTTTAGTTCCAATCACATGACGTGAAATTATAAAACCACAAAATGGCATGATTTGATTGGTTTCACATCATAGTAGTGGTTTTCCAATACCACTAGATCCATGATGTGAAACCACGTTGTGTAGTGGTATACAACTGGAATTCCCACTCGAGGAAAATTTAATTGCCAAATGAGATATAGGCGGTCTTGAGTTGGAGGATGGTTCAATGGCACATCCTACATCCTACCACGTCAGCATCATGCCGTGACATTAGAAAATTAAATATAAAAAGTCTAGAGCCTAAATATTAATTTGACCATAACATGAGAATAATTGCTCAAAATTGGGAGAAACTTTTGAAATTATGTGCCATTTACGAAGGCCATAGAAATTCCAAAGAGAGACATTAGCCTTTTCCACTCCAATTTTCTTGAAAAATGGAATTAGGGTATTTTAAAGACCAAATCCAAAAGGATGCATGGGGAACCAGATTGGGATGAAAATTTTATAGTGTAATAATTTTACAACCATGAAAATAACCTCGGTGGAAATTGGTGAAACTCCAACAGTTGTGAAGTGGAGATGTCGAAGAAGGCCAAAATCCACTAATTTGGCATGCACAAGGTCAATGTTCGAAATCTTAGAGGCGCAAAAGTGATCCAAGAACACATAACTGAAATATTTTATACGTTTGACATTTTCCTACTCATCAAGCCAAACAACTTTGCTTATAAGCGATTTTTTTATAAAAACTTAGTATGTGAGATAAGAGTTTTCAGTGAAAATTTCAAAGTCTAGAAGAATTACAGAAGTTAGAAGTTGGTGATTCCATAATTTTATAAAATATGAATGGAGCATAATTTATACTCAATCATATGGGCTATCAACATCCAACACAAAAGTTTTTCTAAATTCTTATAGAGTTTCTTCGATAGCTATAAAAAAATAGTCCTTCATAATAAGTGGAGTTACATGAACATGGTAAAATTGGGCAAATTTTGTGATTTTTGAGAGATTAACTTTCAACTATGGTATAAAAAATGAACATGGGTATATTCATTAAAAATAGGATCAATAAGAGAATACATACGGTGAATCTAATTATGAATGAGTGCTTCTTATCCTTCCAAAAATTTAGCAAAAAAGGAACTTGCAATGTAATTTGACCCCCAAAAAAGTCAAATGGGTATTTTCTAGTTTTATTTTATTTATTTATTTTTTCTATATGCACAATTTTTTAATGAAAAATTGGGAAAACAATATTTTAAAATTTTGATGTATTAAGACATCGCAGATATAGGTGTACATTATCTATAAACCAAATCAGTTTTTAGAGAAGTATTGAAGCAACACAAATTGAAGAAGGGGAGCTTTCCTACAGTGTAGAAGAAGAAGCCAGGGGTTAGAATATCAGTGTGGGAAATGAAGAAACGGAGTCTAATGGGCACAAAGCTAAGATTGAATTAATAGAGTTGGTGGAAACTATGAGAAGCTTGAGGATGTAAGTACATAGTTGTAGTACTGCTAACAAAATAATGTTGAGGGCTCAAGAGCAAAAAATTTGCTAAATACTCAACGTATGCAAAGTTTAAACCTGTTACAAAGGAAATTGCATGTTGGATCATGAGAAAGAAGACACGAACAATTCAAAGAAGAGATCCCGTGAAAAATGTAAACACCCTAAGAGTGTTACCAAGGGTCATAAGCATCATTATCCACCACCTCATGTAACTAGGATTTCATATACAACTGGGGATTCTAGCAATAGCCCAGAAATGTCTTCACTTAGGCATCATAAAATAAGACATGTGGATTAAGTGTTGCAAGGGGAGATTAGGAAGATTAATCCACCTAATTTTGATGGTGAGAACAAGAAGGGAGAAGATGTTGAATCCTGGTTATTGGGATTGAGGGAATATATTCTATTGCATAACTATCCTTCAAATATGGAGGCCAAAATTTCCATTTATAAACTATAGGGGAAGGATTCCATGTAATGGGATCAGTTCATTGAAGTTAAGATATTGGTAAAAGGAGAGTTTCATGGAAGGAATTCAAAAATTACTTTCAACATAAGTACCTATCTAAACATTGAATTAGTAGACCAGATTCTGATTGCATGCACTCCAGAGCTATTTTGGAGGTTTTTTGCGAATTGGCGACGGTGTTTTCAGCAATCATACCAGAGGGAGGAAGGTTGAACTCCCATGGAGGGGAGAGCGAAGGCTGAGGTTTCCACCCCACCCATTAATCCTTTTGTTAATGTACAGATCGAAAGTATTCTAGTCTCGCTAAATGAAATGGGGGAGGGATTGGGTGAGATCCATGACGAGCAACAAGGGAATAGATTAGGGAAATGTGTTCCTAGGGTGAACCAAGTCTTGGGTCTGCAGATATGATCATTAAGTCTTAGGGATTGAATCCAGTACATGAAGGACCATGCATTGATTAAGAAATTTGTAGGAATGTTGCCCTTTGTAAAATCCCTAATCTGGTGGATAAACTCTACTTGGAAACCTAGAGGACGCTATGATCTGCAGCTAGGATCAAAAGGTTTTTTCACAACAAGCTTCATTAGTTTGGAAGACCAAAATAGGGTTTTCGAAGGAGGACCATATTTTTTCTACTCGGATGGACTCTTCCTTTAACCCTGGAAAGAACAATTCAACCCACATAGGGAAGATATGAGGATGGTGCCAATTTGGATAATGTTGTACTCTCTACTTAGGGAATACTAGGATTTGGAGATCTTGGAATATATCGATAATACCCTATGAACATTTATCAAAATATCCAAACAAATGAAATCAAAGAGGTACACAGCCTATGCGCAGGTCTACGTTGATATGGACCTGACAAAAGCATTGCCAACAGCTATAGATCTATCTTGGGGAGATGAGGAATGGAGGAAAACCCTATATTATTATAAAATATCATTTCAATGTAGTAGGTGTCACAATTATGTCCATCTCTATAGGGATTTCCCCCAGAATTCCCCACCACCCCAGCCAAAGCAAAGTAGAGATGTCGATGAACAAGGTTTCTCTCGGGTGCAACAGAAGAAAAGAGGAGGGTGACAACAGGAAGATTCGGAACACTCCAAATGACTCAGCATGGCTTGCGACCTTGGAAGAGCAGGAGGAAAAAGGGGAAATTCCAGAGTTTCTAGAGGATTAGCAAGAAAGCCATAACTTGAAAGAGGATAAATCGAGACAAGACGAAGACATTCAAGCAGGGAGTCAGACACATGAGATGGACACGGAATAAGAAGGCAAAGACATTGACCTAGGTGAGATGGGTCTAGATGGGATTGAACAGGATTGTGGCTACCAAGTTAAGGGCTACATCCCTCAGGAACAAGTTTCTTTACTGCAAAATGAAATAATAAAATTTAAGGTGCATAAGCCTTTAAGAATTATGGTAGGATATCTGAAGGAAAATAAATGAAAAGTGGGTGATCCAGGCAAGAAATCTGGGTGTAAATTCAATTGAGTTTGTATGGCAAAAGTGGGAGTTAAACTAGTTGAATCCAGCCAGTACCCTACTATCAGGGTGGCCTTGGGGATATGATATGTTCTTCATCTTGTTTCTAATGAAGATTATAACATGGAATATTTGTGAGCTTAATACCCCCCATAAGATTAAAATTTTGAAGAGGAGATTCACACATAGAAACGAACGGTGATGTTTATTCAAGAGACCAAGTGCTATGAACAACACTTGTTATAGTTAGAGAGAAAGGTTTGGATAAATGGTGGAGGTATAGGGATAGATGTGGCTAGCGATGCGGGGGGATTAGGGATTTTTTGGGACCCTGCTCAAGTTTCCATTGAATGCTTTGTGGATTCCCAACATTATCTCTTGACATATTTTTATTTAGTGGGAACCTTGATCCGAGGTATCCTAACCAATGTGTATGGCCCTCATACCTCGACACTAAAAGAGGGTTTCATTGACTCTCTCTGGAAAACTCACCAATGGGTGGATGGAAGGAACTAGATTTTGGGAGGGGATTTCAACTTAATCACCTCAACAAAGGAAAAGAAAGGTGGTAGGAGAAGTTTGGAAGGGGAGTGTGTACTCTTCTGGATGCCATCAAATAAATGGGGATGGTAGATATCTTTGTGGGGGATAACATTTATACTTGGAATAATAGAAGGAGAGGGGAACGACATATTGCCTCTCACTTGGACAAGTTTATAATTTATGAATCCATTCTGGACCTCGGAAGTGAATTATCCTCCCTAGTTCTCCCATTGGAAAGTTCACACCATTTGTTGGTGTGTCTATGGTAGGGTGGCCTTGGATCCTAGTTCAAAAAATCTTTCAGTTTCAAACAATTATGGCTAAGACATCCAGAGTTCAAGGACAAATTTTGTTAGTGGTGGGAAGAGGTAGGAGGGTAGAAGGACAAAGCATGTACAAGTTCCAAAATAAGATTAAATCTATCAAAGATAAGATAAAAAAAATACAACAAAGAAGAATTTGGAAACATGTTAAAAAAAGGGCCCTCTTGGAAGGAAATTTGGAGTTCCTGCAAAAACAAGGGATGAGGGAAGGCTTGTTAGACACAATGGCACACTGAGAGGGGGGAGTTCAATCAATGGGCCAAAAATTTTACGAATTTCACTTCTTCAAATATTTAAACAAAGATCATCATATGCATGCAATCGTGTTTCAACAACATTAATCAATCACATCACAAGAGACACATCATAAGATAAACTTGTAAACTTTATTATGTCAAATTTGATATTGGTTACATTGAAGGCCACCATCTTGGGGTCAACATCAGCTTCAACTGAATAAGAAGATCCAACTCTTATTCCAAGACCTTGCTTATTTTTTCTTAGTTCCAACTAAGAAAGAGATTGCAAGACACAACTTGCCTTCACATACTTCTATCGCTCACTCAAATATTGTTTGTCATCTTTCTGGTGTTCATAGATCATACCAAGTCACCTTCTTTCTCCCTTCACTGTGTTCTTCTCATGCTTCTTATCCTCGGCATCATCATCACCATACATCAAACCTTTCACTGCTCAATGAACATTTATCATTATCATGCATGTAAAATATATTTTTCAATTTAATGCATCAATATTGTCAAGTCATTCTCTGTCAATAGTTATAGTACTTCAGCTTCTCAATCTTGTCATTCTCTTAAGCATATCACTATGTACCCCTGAGCATATGAGTCATCATTATTGTGCAAGTGTCATCTCATTGTAAGCTTAGCATACCTCTGAGTATATCACTGTATATTGAACATTTCACTTCTATTGTAGTTTCTTAAGCTCTTTGTTCAACTAATTTCCTTAAGTATATTGTTGTTGTATCATGCTACTTCATTTCAAATTTGCAGCTACAGAAGTCCTCAATTAGAATTCTCTATGTTTTGCTTAAAACACTAGCTTGGAACATAGTTTGGATCTTTCAATGATAGTATCACATCCTGATAGAAAGAGATGTCTTATTCTACTATTAGAATCCCTTATTATCTTCTAACTAGTTCTCCTTCTCCGTTACTATAGATAATCATTACAATGGTTGAAAGCTTTCAGCAAACACACAAAAATCAAAGAAAGAATTCTTCACTTGTCTTCATACTGTGATGAACTTCTTAACCTCCAACTTTTTCCTCAGTGCATTCAAGGTTCACAGCAATGTCTTCCACCTCATCACTGTGGCTAAATCAGTCTATCACATACCCGAAAATCAGAGTTGCTAACCACCAAATTCTATGGTTGCCTCAGTTTAGTCATCTGAAATCAGAGCTAATATTTACTCCCATGAATCTAAGAATTGTAAGGGATGGTATTTATATTGATTTCTCATAAATATTTATGGAGCTGACATACTAGGATTTCATCACTTTTTTTGTTTAATAATTTTAATTATACTTTATTGGGACGACTTCATCATCAAGACCTTTTTCCATTCTTTTAAAAGGGTATTAAGTGGATTGTGTATGTTAGGTGGGATGCCACATCATCCTTTTAAGAGGTTTGTTAACTGTTTAAATTCATCATCCAACAACATCAAACATCTGCAAGGTATGTGCATGACCTCTTCAAGCATGCTTGTTTTACATATGTCTTTAAGACTAATATCGTTATCCACTGGGCTGCTCAAGGTATTGATGGCAAGGTATGAATGTTTGTCTTCAATTCCTGCTTGGACTAAGTCTTTATTCTAGTCATTATGTCCTTGGTTCCATCAAGAAGACCCAGACCATATATAAGGGTTCCATGACCCCATCAAACCAAAAATGACCACAGAATGGGTCATTTGGACCATTCATGCCATGTCATCAACATTTGTCATGTCTTCATGCCAATTCATCAACAACTTTTATTACTCTTTTGTCCATGTCATTAACCTTTGTCTTCCTTTATCATTAATGGGTGTCATCAATGAAAACCAATACTCAACAAGGATTCTCTCCCAAACTTCATGAGTAGGAGGGGAGGATCCTCGATATGTTGGATGGAAGGGAAATATAGGAGGAGCTTCTTTGGAAATACAAATCGAGGATTAAATGGCTTCAAGAGGGGGAAAGGAACACACATTTCTTCCATCGCTCAGCCATCCACGATCGGACTTTGAACCGTTTCCTTAGGATGAAAAAGGAAAATGGAGATTGGGTTGAAAGAAGGGAATACATTGAGGAGGAACTAACCCACTTCTTCCATAATATCTTGGAAGAACCTTTCCAAAATGAAAGTGAGGAAATAAATAAAATAACTAGGAACATTCCCCACCTAGTACCGGAATCCCAGAACGATCTAATAAATGTGAACAATCCTTATGAAATAAGTGGAAGAAGTTGTGGGACAAATGGTCGCAAGTACGAAAACTAGTCCTAATGGTTTCACGGTAAATTTATTCAACACATTTTTGGATTTGGTCATGGAAAAGGTATGGAAAATTCTGGAAGACTCTAGGAATACTCAACATATCCTCCTGGCCCTTAATGCATCTTTTTTATTCCTCATTCCTAAGATGGGGGACCTTGATTCTCCTGACCAGTTCATACCGATTTCCTTGTACAATGTCATCAATAAGATAATTACAAAATTCATTATCAATCACCTAAAAATTATCCTACCTTGCATTGTCTCCCTGGAACAATCAACTTTTGTGGAAGGGCGTCAAATTATGGATGGTAACATCTTAACCCATGAAATTCTCCATTCCCTTAAAATTGCCTCAACTCCTAGGATGATGTTAAAGTTAGATATAGCCACAGCTTACGATAAATTGAATTAGCAGTAAATGCGAGAAGTTATCAGGGTATTTGGTTTTTGGGACAACTGGATTCAGTGGATAATGAAAATCGTCTCCTTGGCCTTTTTACAATTCTTATCATTGGGGTCCCAACAGGCCTTATACGGACCACAAGGGGGATTCGACAAGGATATCCTCTATCCCCTTTTCTCTTTATTAGCATGGATGAGGGATTGGGTAGACTCATAAAATCCATGCATGTTGAACAAAGGATCTGGGGAATTAAGGTGCATCCCAGGGTGAATCTCAAACTCATCAACAATTTGTAGATGATACAATGGTGATGGGCCATCCTTCGGTGTAGGAAACCAAGACCATTAAAATTTGCTTGCAGGAATTCAGGGAGGCCTCTGGATTAGAATTCAATGAGCATAAATATAAGGTTTTTTTCTTTCATACCCCTCGAATTACTAGGACCAATATTTGCATAATTATGGGCTTTCGGGAGAGATCCCTTCCATCCAAATATTTGGGTGATCCCTTAGTGGACTCGGTGGTCTGGAAGGGATATTGGTCTGAGCTTGTAGAAAAAATGAGGAAGTGATTGTCTAACTGGACATGTAGACCTTTAAACCTGGCAAGTTGACTAGTCCTGGTTAAGTCTGTCCTTCAGGCCACACCCATTTACTAATTTTCCAGCATGGCGGCTCCGAAATCCATTTTAAAGGAAATTCAAAACATCCAGCGACAATTCCTATGGAGTGGAGGAATTGATCAAAGGAAATGGGCCTTGGTTTAGTGGTACACAGTATGCATACCAAAAAATCATGGGGGGCTTAGTTTATGGGACCCTCTTAGGATTAATTTGGTTAGTGGGGATAAAATTTGGTGGCGATGGTTTACGCATGAAGCAGATCCATGGGCCAATTTGTGGCACTACAAGTATGTTTAAGGATGGGAGAAACGCGAGCTTATTCATTTTTTTGAAGAAAAGGGTTCTCACATTTGGAACTCGGCTCAGAAGGTTCAGCGCTTAATCCAGGAAAATAGTTTTTGGGAGGTTAGGAATGGAGAATCAACGCTTTTTTGGGAAGATGTGTGGCAACAGCTTCCAAAGTTGGAAGACACCTTTAACACCTCGTATCTCATCCAGAGTTATAGAAAGCATCAGTTAGCCAGAGTCGGGGACTTTTGGGAACAAGGGGAGGACTCAATGGGTTTCAGGAGATGGATTCCAAGCACTATGTGGGAACAATATAAGAATGAGGATGAGACATTAAATATTTTTAAATCTCTTCAGGATCAATACATCTGCATACATAATTGACAAGACAAATTAAGATGGGGAATGACCCCCAGAGGCACCTTCTTTATCGAGGAAGCTTATAGAATTGAAGGGGAATTCACTCGTGACCCATACAACCCAACCTAGAAGAATCTATGGAAGGCAAATTTATGGCCCAAATTTTCAATTTTCATCTAGTTATTGTTAAGAAGAAAAATTTTAACTGGAGAAAACTTGGAAAAAAGAGGGCTTTACGGGCCTTACCAGTGTTGCTTATGCAAACAGAATGATAAAACGCTTGACCATTTGCTGAATAAGTCTCTGTTTACCAGCTCGCTCTAGGATAAATGTGCAATGACCTTTTGTCACTCTAGTATAGTCAGGGGAATACCCAATCCCACCTTGAGAATTTGTCCAAAGGCTCCCTTCACAAATGTGATTGTCGACCAAATATGGAGTATTTACCCAATATTTGTCATATGGGAGACCTGGAAAGAGCAAAACCAGTGGATTTTCAAAGATACCTCACAAACTGAAGTATGAGTATGGGAAACCACCATTTTTCTATTTTGCAAATGATTTGGCTTGGGTCCTATGATGATGCAGATTAGCAAGCCCAAGGGATGGAAAGCCTTATCTTGAGAAATTGGGGATCGTTGGGCCGATGCAAAGTTGGGGCCATCCCAAGAATGCCACACTTGGAATCTAAATCCATAATTATCAGGAACCTGCATCATTGGGGTTCTTAAAGCTGAACTTCAATGGATCCTCCAAGGGTAATCCTGGGCAGTCCGGTTTTGGAGGGATTACTAGGGACCATGAGGGGTAGATGAAGGTATTTTTTATGGAAAAATTGGACATCATACTAATAACGTTGTGGATATGGAGGGTCTTATACACAGAATTTGGCTTGCACAATGACAACATTGGAAGGGGACTCGCAGGTGGTAATTCGTATGTTGGAGGGAATTGAGAATGTCACATCACCCTCCAAGGTTTCGACTAGTTGGTGTCTGGAGTACAGGTTGGAGCAGGTGGAAGAGATGGTTAGTAGGATGAGAGGTGTGTCCTTTAGCCATGTGCGAAATGATGGAAACAAGGTGGTGGATAGCCTTGCTAACGTAGGCACGAAGGCTCAACATATGTGTGTCGGTCATTCATGGGCAGACTTGTCAGATGAGACACTTGGGGCGGTGTGCAAGTTACTAGTGTTCAATGAAAAATCTAATTAAGAGGCCTAGGACACGCGTAGCCCCATGCCGACTCATGGGTGAGCCAAGAGTTCATCGTCCAGATGGTATGATGAATGGGTGAACTGTTTGGATGGGACTTATCCCTTTAAATATCATGAATAGTTTCACGTTTGGAGTTATTTCCCTGATGCGGTCCGTAAGATGGGATTTCATTTTGGGAGGTGGTGAATCTCGACTTTTAAGAGAAGCGTTTATGGCTAGGAAGGACCAGAGGACGACTGAGCTAAGTTGTGGCATGTCTATAATAATAATGGAAAGTGGGAAGTTATTATATATCTCTAATTTCTTGGCGTCCATGCAGTTGTGTGGTAATATTTCCTCTTTATTGTACTAGATTTTAAAAGGGTATGTCCTACGTGTAGGTGGGGATATGGAGCCAGGAAATTACACGGTGGGAGGTAGAAAGGGAAAATATTCCTACAGGGCTCGAGATGGTCATCCCCCAGTCACCCACAAACATGTCACACGGGCTTAGAAGAAAGCCACATGGGAAGCCAAGTATTTTCATCTAGGGTTTCCTTTAGAGGTCCAAGAACAGATTGGTGGTATTAAATCTCACATGTGGGAATAGTTGTATGAGGAGGTGCTTAATTCTGAAAGAAAGGGGATTGAGGACTAGGTAATGGACCCTAGGAACAATGACCCACCTTGGGATTTATGAGAGATCAATGGCTCTCTTTTGGGTGATGAAGAACCTCATGGGTCATGTTTTATGGGAGCGCATGGAGAAAGAGGAAGGGGATGCCAGCCTGGTTCAATCTAGAAAGGAACAACACGTGTAGACCAGACACTCGAATGCAAAGATGTATGTGGTGCTACAAGCTCTTGGGATTCGCTTACCGGCTCCTTCATCTTGGAAAATGGGTGACACGTCGTTGGTTCCATATGTTGATCTCCTACGTCATCTGGCAGGGTATTGCGACTTCTGAGGTCAGGCCTGTGTTTGTGGTGGCTACTTAGTATGAGGTTCATACTATTAGTCTGTATTATTTGGGATACTTTTACATATTTTGTGTTTGTAATTGGGGAAGTTGGGTTATGGGGGGTATGCAATCTATGGGTTAATGGGTTATTATATATCAATCTATGTTTTGTAATGGGTGATTTTGGGGGTCTAAATAATTCTCTTGTCGGGTGGTGGGATGTTTTGGAAGTTATCGTTCATTGGTTTTATGTCGTGATGATGTATTGGAAGCCATGTATCTCTTTTCTCTGTTAAAATAATTCTGCTCTTACTTACAACAAAAAAGTACCTATCTAAACATTACTATAAGAGGAAATTGGACGAATTCTTTGGGCTCAGTTAGGAGCCATGAGCATTGAGGAATATGAGATTAAAAAAAATTGGTGTTGCTGACGTATGTTAAGTTCTTTAATCAAGAGAAGGTGAAAATTTAGTTCTCGAGTGTATTGCCTTCATTTTACAAACACAAGTTCAATACGATGAACCTAATACTCTTGAAGTAGCAATAAAAAATCCCAAGCACCACCAGTATGATTAGAACAAAGGAAGGGAAGATGTTCAAAAGTATTGGAGAGATAAGAATATGGATAAGGGAAGAAAGGAATAAATGATTAAAACCTTCATTTATAAGGAATAAAACAATTCATTTCAACAAAGAAATCCAACTCAGAATGAACCAAGGATGGAAAATTATATGGGGAAAAGGAACAATCAACAAATTAAATGTTGGGGATGTGAAGGAAATAATTTGCATAAGGAGTGCCCTCATAGAAGAGATAGAATAAGGACAATGCACGACATACGAGAGGATAGTAAAATGGAATATATGGCCAAAAATATTCCAGGAATTTAAGCACCATTGGACAATCGAAAAGCAGATTGCCAGTCCAATATGATTGAGGTTGAAGGTAAGATTGCTAATCTACCTATTTCCATTTTAATTGATTCCAAGGATAGTCATAGTTATATTTATCTGTATATGGTTGAAAGACTTTATTTAAAGATAAGAAAGCATGACAAATATTGGATGGTTTAGTTGGCTACGGGAATAAAAAGGAATGACTTAATACTTTTGCATATTTGAACTTAATTTCTCTTGGTTCTTATGATGTGTTTTTGGGGATAGATTGGTTGGATGCACACTATGTCATTGTAGATTTCCACAACAAGACTCTCACTTGTCTTGGGGAAGAAGGGGAGAAGAATATAGTGAAAGGAATTCCAATATGTATTTCCATAAGGTATATTTTGGTTGTACAGTTAAAAATTTGTTTAAAAAATGGTGTCGATTATATGCAGCTTAGGTGGAGGAACGAAAAAAAGGGTAAAGGACCAAACCTGGAAGATTTTCCCATATTATAGGAATTCACATATGTGTTTGAGGAAATACCATGTTTTCCACCTAAAAGAGACATTTATTTCTCTATTGACTTGCTACCTAGAGCTTCCCCGATTTCGAAAATACCATACAAAATCAGCACACCCGAGTTGAAGGAAATACATATGAAACTAGAGGAGATGTTGAAGAATGGATACATACATCACAAGTGTGTCTCCTTGGGAAGCACCAGTACTCTTTGTAAAGAATAAAGATGGAATGTTGAGATTGTGTGTTGATTTTAGGCAAATAAACAAAGTCACTATGAAGAACACATATGTTTTGTCCATAATTAATTAATTGTTTGATCAACTAAAAGGATAAAGGATTTATTCCAAGATGGATTTGAGATGAAGTTATCATCAGGTGAGAATAATGGATGAATATATGAGCAAAACAACTTGCAGGATTTAATATGGTCATTATAAGTTTGTAGTACTACCATTTGGATCAACAAATGCACATGATACTTTTATGTGCTTAATGAATAACATGATCAAGTAGTACTTGGATAAGTTTGTCATTGCATTCATGGATGACATTCTTGTTTATTCCATATCAAAGAAGGAGCATTAGGAACATTTGAGATTAGCACTACAAGTGTTAAGAGAGCATCAACTTTGTGCTAAGTTACTAAATTCTCATTTTACCAAAAGCATATTTAGTACCAAGGACACATCATATTTGAGGAAGGGGTAGTAGTGGACCCAAGAAGGTTGAAGCTATCATGGGGTGGAATACACCCAATAATGTATCATAGGTAATCTCATTTATGGGACTAGATGGATATTATAGAAGATCCATAGAAGGAATCTCAAAAGTGTCACATCCAAGTATTGGATTACAAAAGAGAGGTGTCAAATTTGAATGGCCATCACGTTGTGAAGAAATTTTTCAACAACTAAAGGGATTTCTCACCAGTGCACCATTTCTCAAAATTATTGGTCCAAATGAATATTTTGTGGTGTGTACAGATGTTTGCAAACAAGTAATTGGTGGCATACTTGTGCAAAAAGGACTTGTGGTATATTATGAATCCAAGAAGTTGAAGGAACATGAGAAAATCTATGTCATGCTTGATTTAGTGTTGGTTTATATAGTGCATGCCTTAAAAATTATGAAACATTATTTCATGCATAGAAAATGTGAGTTAAGAATAGATCACAATGGGATGAAATATTTATTTGAGAAACAAATTTTAAATGCTAGATGATCCAAATGAATGGAATTTATGTATGGGTTTGATTTTGATATCAAACATATTAAAGGAAAAGAGAATAAGGTTTTCGATGCACTCAACAAAAGAGTACATGAAATGGGTGCCACAACCTTAGCATGTGCAAATTAGATCTAAGAGCCAAACAAATTTAAGGATGTTATTTCAAATCAACACTATCTTCAAGTAAAAGAAGGACTACAACAAGAAAATGTACATCAGAAAGATATAAGATGCATGTTGGAAAATGATGGGATTCTTATGAAATAATAATGGAATTTATGTTCCTAATTTTGTTGAATTAATGAAGCTAATAATGGATTATTTTACACAAGGTTCCATATTCAATACATCCATGAAATCAAAACACTATTATAGCAGTAAGAAGTCATTACTTTTGGCCAGGAATGAAGAAAGACATTGTTGAATATTTAGCAAGATGCATAGGATGTCAGAAAGTAATGGTTGAGCATGAACATCCTGCAGGATTGCTTCAACCATCACCAATACCAAAGTGGAAATGGGATATGGTGAGAGTTGATTTCATCACCAAATTTCCTAGGACAATAATACAACATGATTAAATCATGGTAGCGATGGATAGGTTCAAAAGTGCTACTTACTTCATTGCAATCGAGTCAACTCATAAGGAAGCTAACATAGCATAAATTTATATGAAAGATATTAAAAGATTGCATGGAATATCCAAGGAAATTGTTTCAAATAGAGATCTGAAGTTTACTTCAAATTTTTGGAAATGGTTATTTAAAGGATTTGAAACAAATTTGAATATGAGTACAACAAATCACCCACAGACATATGGAGAGACTGAGAGAGTTAATTAGTTTATTGAAGATAAGCTCAGAATGCATGTGATGGATGGGATATCCAAGTGGTAAGATTATTTACATTTGGTGGATTTTTCTTATAATAATGGATATCATGAATCTTTAAAGATTATTCTATTTAGTGCCTTGTATGGTAGTAAAATGCATTATTCTATTAGTTGGCGTAATCCAATAAACAACATGGTAATTGATCCAAATTTGCTTAAAGAATGGAAGAGAAGATAGTTAAGAGCATACTAAATTTGAAAGTAACAAAGGACGGGAAGAAAAGTTATGCAATAAATGGAAGAATAGCAAGAGAGTTCAAAGTTGGTGAACATGTTTGTCTAAAATTCAAGCCAAAGAAGAGTTCCTTGCGGCTTGGTATATGTCCTAAGTTAGCACCCAACTATTGTGCATCGTTTGAAATATTAGAAGGGATGTGGCATGTTGCATATGATATTGCATTGCCTACCCACATAAAAGTGCATAATGTGTTTCATGTGTCTTTATTGAAAATGTATGTGCCTGATCCTAACCACATTATTTTTTGGGATTTGATTCAGGTGGAACCAAAAGGATATATCCCAGTGCTATCGATGCATATCCTAGACATGAAAGTCACATTAGTCTAGAACATGGACAATGACTAGGTAAAGTTCTAATGACTCATTACACCCATGAAGGAGCAATGAGGATACTAAGCGAGAGGCATACAACAGTTGTTTTGAATTTTTGGATCAAATTTCATATATGTACATAGTACTAATCCCAACATGTATTTATATAAATATGTATATAATGATGAAATGGCTAAAAGCTAAACAAAAATGGTCAAGTATGATCAAGATGATGTAATTATGTACATTTTGTGTTTAATATATAAATCATGAGTACTGTAAACAAAGAAGGACAAAGAAGAGATGGGGGGCTACGATTCCACAAGAAGGGAAAATGAGAAGGGGGTTTAAGGGGAGATGAACCTAGTGACTTATAAGATGAGTCAGCATGCTTATTATTTATTTTATCCTATTTTTTATTAATCTCTCTTAATTAAAGTGAATTATCCATAATCTTGAGAAAAATTACCTGAGCTTGGATTAAAAGGGGGGGGGGGGGGGGGGNATTATTGAGAACTACTTCATTCAATTACTATGATATCACTCACGTTGTTATCATCTTGTACCAGAGCATAGAGATGTACCAAAGGACAATAGGAATTACATAGTTGTAAATGGATTTGACCCTAGACATTGGTGTTGGGAAATTGAGATCCCTCATGAGAGAGATTGTACTATAGTTGAGTGGCTTGGAGTCCTAGCATGGAGAGTCTATAGTCGGCCTATGCTAGAGCATTAGAAGGGAATTGGGTAATTTCCTTAGGGAATACTAACTTAAAGAAGGGGACCCAGTTCCTTAGGTTTTGTAGGTTGATGTGGGAGGAGTACTAGCATGATGGGACAACTATAGTGGGTTTGTTGCGGTATTGAATTGAATTTACCTTCTTATGCATTGATACCCCCAACTAGGGGGTGGCTTCTGTTATCAAGAGAACTAGTATAACATAATGCCTGTGACTAGAAAGAACATCCTTACTTTGCATACAGTTGAAGGATATTTTAAGATAAGTTTGTATTTGTTGCTTTCTCTCTATGTGTGTGTGTGTGTGTGTTATGTATTTTGCTAATTACTATTATGTGATAATATGATTGCATGGATTTATTGCCATTGTATGAATGCATCCATTCTAGATCAATTGTATGTATATTTTGGTATATGCATATATTTACTTTGGGAAACCATGTATTTATTTCTGTTATAAATTGGATAATTAATTTGTGAAAAATGAATTTGAGTGTAATTCGAAAATTTGGTAAGTGGTTTGAGTATCCTGTGGCCCCAAAGGCATGGTATGGTCATTGGGTATGTGATAATCACCAATCATCACAATAACCTCATGCCTCTTGATTAATTGGTTGGTCAACTCTTCTTGAGTTCTAAGTCAAAATTATTTTTGTAAAGAAACTAACATCCTCAATGAATGAATGCATTCAGCCTGTAAATTTTGTCATATGCATATGCTTAATTTGGAGATCATGTCCCTGGATGTGGGTGTTTCAAGGAGGGACATGGTGGGAGGTGGGATAACACATTAAATTCCACCCACGACATTTGTCACCGCCAAGGCATGGTATGGTCATTGGGTATGTTACAATCACCAATCATCACAATAACCTCATTCCTCTTGATTAATTGGTTGGTCAACTCTTCTTGAGTTCTAATCCAAAATTATTTTCGTAACGAAACTAACATCCTCAATGAATGAATGCATTCAGCCTGTATATTTTGGCATATGCATATTCTTAATTTGGAGATCATGTCCCCATATGTGGATTTTTTGAGGAGGGACGTGGCGAGAGGTGGGATAACACATTAAATGCCACCCACGACATTTGTCACCGCCTCCTGTGTATTTATGCAGCCCTCCTCTCAGTGCAATCCATTTAGCTTGGATGGCATTCAGTTTTGTACATCGGTCAACTCGCACATGTTTTATGCTCTAATGGTTCACTCCTCCCAGCGCAGGACATTAATAGACGTTGGCGCTTGGCTCAGCCACCATGTCACATCGCATGGATTTGGTTTTGGCATAAGTTTATCCTTCAATTTTTATTTGACCACTCCATTCCATTATGGACTACCAATTCTCAAGACAGAAACAAAGACAGGGACAGGAATCAAAGATTCCACTCATCGACCATGCTGTGGCAACTTTGTGCAATGCCTCACAAGAGTAGTAGCTCCATGGGAGCACGAGGTCGTGCAGCATTGTGATGCTCCATTTCTACAGGGTATGGTGCCCATATTCCCCTAAGTGTTTGCAGGGAAGTGAACAATTGGGAAGTGGAAGTTGTGGCCTATCACTACACGATGAAACCCCTGAGGAAAATAATTTCCCACTACTAGAGCATGAAAAATGTCCTTGCCCAGCTACTTTGGGAAAGAGACTGAGCTCCTTCCCATTATCCTTCAAAAATTATGATAATTCCTTAGCTCATCATACCTATTCATCTTCACCCAGCCTGCACTGACAAGACCCTCCCAAAGAGACTCCCCAGTAGTAGGATACCATGCCAAAACAATGCATGGAAGAAGCTCTGCCTAACACAGGGATAAATAGGCAAAATTAATAGGGACATGAGCAGACAGACAACCCGTCACAACGGTCATCAATACCTCCTCCTGCAATGCAGACGCCTCTAGATTCAGAACCTACTCTCTCCGGTGAAGATGGTGACAACTACAAGCCCTTCCTCATTATCGAAGAACCCTGGTGAAAGTTGTAAGGCCATAGGCTTTTCTAATTTCTCCATGATTTTTTCTATTCACTCAGTTTGTTTGTCATACACTTTTGCAACCACTTTCTACTTTAGTTTTATTTGGGGAGACTTGGTTTCCTTGATCAAGGGAAATTCCAGGACATATGTTTTGTTATTTTTCAAGTGCCCTGACACTGAGGATACATGTGGCACAAACACTATTCATATAATCTTTTTTGTATTTTAATATAAATCTCTACAACTTATAAAACAAATGGAAATCATGTATTTATTTCTACGGTAATTTGGATAATTAATTTGTGAGAAAACGAATTTGAGTATCAGTGGTAATTTTGGTAAGTGGTTTGAGTATCATATGGCCCCAAAGGCATGGTGTGGTCACTGGGTATGTGGAAATCACCAATCATCACAATAACCTCATGCCTCCTAATTAAATAGATGTCAACCCTTCTTCAATTTTATGTCAAAGTTATTTGTTTATAATGTAACTAACATCATATATAATCATGCTGAGGGGATGGGATTATTATGGAACATCAATTACACTATAAAATTACTCTGATACTACTATGTCATGTACCCATACTAAATTTTGTTGGTTATTGGGGGATGTTAGGAAATAAAAAACACATAAATCGATAATGAGCAAGCACACACACACAATGAAGAAGAAGATTCTACTTCAAACCAAAAATCCAAGAAAACCATTAACAATAGACCTATTACCCTTGACTACTTTGTCCAATGCATGGCTAATTAATCCATCACCGACCATTTTATGCAATCTAAAATGGAGTTACTCAACCCATAAGGTAGGATTCCTCACATGCATTGCCATGGGAAAATAGTACAATGGGACACCCAAAACCATGCACCCATAAACCACCAATAGTAAACACAACTTTGACTCTTTAACGGAGACAATATTAGCTCAGCATTCTACCCTTTGAATTTGAATTGGGGTAAAGAATAACCCCCTTGAATTTTTTAACCAATTATAGGGAATACAGCATTCCCCCTTCTCTAGTCTACCTAAATATATCTCTACATTTTTCATAAGTGACCACCCACCAATATAGGGGCAAGAATGCCTAAACATGTATTATAACAATATGCCCATCTACATTGTGATTAATTCCAACTCCATAAAATCTTACAATACAATGAGTCGATCAGATCTTCCTTTATCTTCTGTGTACCTCTCTTGTTGTTTCTTCACATTTTGATCCATGCACACGAATTCAAATCAATATGATTACTACTTTGACCATTCCTAGCTATAACAGGCCATCCACATCAATAATCTCCTTCATCACTATTTCAATGACTTGTACATGCTCTCACAATTTTATTTCCATCCAAAGGTCGCTTCCACTGTTCTCTTCTTTGCACTAAGATCCATCTCCCAACAAAAAATATGCATACTCCAACATTTGCAACCTTTTCCCAAAAAATCAAACCCTAGACCCTCAATTTTGACTCAAAATTATGTTTCCCAAATATTATAATGGAGGTGAGACACTTGATCCCTTTACATGCTATGACAAAAGAAGATCCAAAACCTTCTATCTATGATGTTATAGTGAATAAAATTCCAAATGCAAAAAATCCCATAAAAAGGCCACTAAAGATAATGAAAAAAACATTTATATTTTAATCAGGCATGAATTCAATCCAGTTCCCCTAATTCAAAACTTAGGAATCGATTTGTTTGCTCCAAATTATTTGAAAATTAGCCAATCATGTTCAACTTTGGCCCAGGGTTTAACGCATGTCAAGATAACTGGGCTATCCCATAATATAATATTTTTGTTTGTCCTCCTCTCACAACTTCTATGGGAAACATTCCTTATGTCATGTTAATTCCCATCACATGCAGAGATCTTCTTATATGGTGGGATCTCTTTTTTCTTCTCCTCAAGACACCATAGCTCTTATGTTGCTCATACCACTTTCTTGCTCTATTCAGTGTTGTATTATGTGTCCACCTACCCCTCTTTCATCTAGGTCACATAGTCCTTCAAGCATGCCATCTTGTATTTGCTCTTGATCGAGTGATATCTCAACAAATCCACGAGCTTAGCCTTGTTCTAGTTGTCCTCATTGATCCCCAATTTTAAGTTCTTTAAAATGCCTCGTAGGACTTTACATAGTCTTTTTTGTTCTCAATGATTAGTCTCTCAAATGAAAACTTATTCTCTTCGTACTCCTTGATCTCCCTTATGGTATGGCATATTCATTGACGGAATCCACCATGAAAAAAACCTCGTACCCCTTCCCCTTCAATCTTTCTAGGATTGGAGAATTCTCCGCCACCTCTTCAAAAATTTCATATCTCATACATGCGAGGGAAATCCAAAGAGAAGAAACCATAATAGCAATACCATTTTATAGGCCCTTGTCAAGTTAAAAGAAAAAAAATCTTAGCCTAAGTATTCAAAAAAACTATACAAGCCCCCTTCATATTCCTCACAAGATTCCCAAGACCCACTCTTATTCTCAAGACTCTGGCCTAGAATAAGGTGTTCATGACCTCGGTCACATGGGTCTCCATATTTAGGTACGTTGTGGCCCCCATGGTCAGCTCATAAGCACTCTCCATGGCCAATATTTTGATGCTTTTGGTTTTCGTGACTTTTTTTTAGCCATCATGGATCATTTATGAGTTTTTTTTACATAATAGATCTAGCAAACCTGTAGATATAACAAATCAACATATCCATTGTAGATTTTTTCAAATAAAACATTGATTCAACAGAGCTACCTTTGTCACTTCATCAATGTAATCCAAGAATCTAGGTCTTCTCTCATAAGTGAGATTTATCTTCCCTCACATGGCTTTAATACCAACTGTTTGGAAATAAAAAAACACACAAACATGTAATGAGCAGGAACACACATACAATGAAAAAGAAGATTTCCCTTAGAAACCAAAAACTTGGAAAACCAACAATAATAAATCTATTACCCTTGACCACTCTGGCCATCATTGGTCACTTTAGGCACATATACATTAGAGTTACTCAAGCCTTTAAGTAGGATTCCTCACATGCAATACCATGGGACACCCAAGACCATGGCCTAATAAACCACTAACAATAAACCCATCTCTAACTCTTTAACCGAGTCAGGGGAAAACCTCAAATTTTCATTATTGTTTCCAAATAGTATTTCTTAGTTGTGCATTTATTTTAATCTTAATAGCCTTTCTTGGTTTCCAATTCTATGCATTTGGCATATCTAAAACTTGCTTTACATAATATAGGTTGAATTATGCCCTTTAAAACATGAAATGATGGTTGTGACAACCTCTGGTCCTATGAATAAATGCATCCCAAACATTCCAACACATATTCCCGATACAATGTCATTCTAGAGTTCATTTCACCAAATATAACATATTTTCCTCAACATAATAGAAACCACAAGCAATACTTCTCAACATATAAATAAGAATGACGAAATTACTTATCTATTAGTGGTTATGCCTAGGGAAATATCTCCATGAAATCAGTTTTCCTCTTAGTTATAGATAATATCTCATGTAAGTTCATCCTCGTGCTAAGCAATGCAGCAAAAAGGGTGAATCTAGTAACTTGATCTCTCAACACAACCCTAACCCATTATGCAACATAAATTGGGATTTACTAATCGTATATAGGTGATCCAAGTACTTGAGCTAGCTCTCACACATTGTAGTAACCTCTTTCTTTCAACAATATCTTACATAAACACCTCCCTTCTCTACTAAGCAGTCTCTTAAGATGTCTAATTTGTGACTATCTATATGCAAGACAAGTACAGTTGCATTACATCTTCTTAGAGTTCTTGATAAGGATCTATAACAAGGAAAACACTATTTTCAACTCCATAGCTCACAACCATGCCATATCTATCTCAAATAGCATGGAAATTTCCCTATTCATTACTCTTCAATAACATATCATCTCCATGAAAAGAATAACAATCAACCTACTACTCTTCAATAACATATCAACTCCATGAAAGGAATAACAATCAACCTACCAACTAACTTGAAACATGCCCAACGTATCTCTAGGTCGTAATAAATTTCTTCTTTAATTTCTAATTTATAATGGATATTATACCTCTCCTGGGCCCATGGGATACATAAATGCATGCATGAATGAGTAAATACTATCCCCAAAGAGCTTGCAAATATTCTTCACTTCTTGGATATAAGCTTGGAATAATAATAAAGGAACACATAAGACATAAGACAATAAAGTAAGGAGAAATTGGAATAAAAACAAGTCATGCAAGTAATAAGGAAAGTCAAAGGTTTCAAAAGGTCACCACGTGTCTCATGGTTAAGTAATCTCCCCTTCATTATTCTCATATCGCTTCATTGCACCCATGGTTCTCTTAGAAAGGATTGACCCCTAAGTGCACTAAGTTATTTAATTACCATTTCATGATATAATTTATGACTTAAATTAAATGATAGTATACTTACCGTACTTGTCACATGCTTACCATTCCCACTTCAACAAGCCTCGTGATATTGCAAGATTCATTTTCTTAACATTTTGTGAATGGAACTTGGTTTTTCCTTGTGCGCTCAAAACATTATACATTCCTCTCCCCCTTGTAATAAAACCATTCTGGGTGCACTTATATTTCCATTAATATAAATAATATAAATAATGTTACTACTTTTCACAACCATCCACTATATAAGTAATTCCCCTCTCTGCAAACTCAAAAACTCAATCTCTCAAAAAATTCATCCCCTCTCATTTTGTGATGAAATTAAGTACAGTTTAGCCCTTCACAATTCTCTTACTAGTCCAACTAGAAACCCACTATAATTACCATATGTCTTGACTAGATAAATCAAGTATCACTTCTATCATAAACATACAACTATCATGAGCTATATTTTATTCTCTAAACTGGAATTTGAATAAGTTTATTACAATTATCGATTTCAAATAATAGAAATGTTTTTCTTAAAAAATAGCTATTAAAATTGTATGTGATAGTCTTGATCTTCTTTATGGATTAAATTCAAGACAGCTCCACTTGTTCTTTCTCTTTATGACATCATAAGTCTATATCTTGCAATCCAACATGTAAAACTAGAGGGATTAGCCAACACCTCAACACATCATACAATCATCCTGTCGTGCATATTCAACTATCTCGGTTATACCTTTCTACTTGTCCAAACACAACACAAGGGAATGTCTTTTCTTTTCTCTACTCAACGGTCCTTCAAGGATCCTTCCCCTTCATTGCTCTTTGTTGTTGGAAAGAAGGTTATATTTCATGACATTGATACAAGTGGGGATACCATTGGATATAGGTGTGGCTATATAGAATTTCCTAAGTCCAACAACAACATGTTGTCACACATGCCTCTATCAAATGGAATTAGTTTTCCAATCCTAATCTTAAGTCCTTACTTTCCTTGGTTATTACCTAATAACTTAATCAACATATATTTTGTGATATGTACACATTAAAATATTTTAAATAATCTTTACATATTTTAGGAATCTTTCTCTTACCATACCCCTACTTGGGTATCAACAAGATACATTTATTCATATATCATTGATAATATCAATTATGATAATAAAAATAATCAAAGGAATCGATACCCAAATTTTCCTCAGCGCATAGCTAATCATGACCAAATTCAAAGCCATCAACATATCTTATATCAGTTTATCAGTTAGTACCTCATGGGAGCTCACATAATCACTTCACCAACCTCCTGACAAGCATCTTACTATCCCTATTCTTTCCTCATGATGTTAATTGCCACTGGAAATAGTATTGTCAACATATTTAACCATGTCCTCAACCATTCATGGTTATACAACCAACAACATATATTCATCATGACACAATTATTATAATTGTAGTAACCCGCCACATTTAGCAAATTTGTGTCATATGTGCCCATGCATTTTTTTTCACACCGAAAAAAGTACAACTTGTTATTAACGAAAATCAAAGTTGTTTACATCATATACAAAAATCAAATGGATCTGATACTATCACCCTCACAATCCCCCTTACATACATATCCTCCAAAATAGACTAAAAATACAACTAGACAAAAAGAGAAACGCTTTCACTAGATACAACCTACCACCAACACATAGACTTCTCTACCATGAAATATATCTATCCATGCATATCTATATGCACATTACTACATATTCTTCCTCCATATGTTTTCTAGTGAATTATATGCATTAAAACTATTTTTATTGCTTGCATTTATCAACACTCCCATGCCTTCAATATTGGCACCTACTATAGATCTCAATCTAGAGATATATAACAACATAACAAGACATAATTTATAGAAAATTTCCTTCCAATTCGTTTTCATAACCTAGATTACCACATCATAGTTTATTTACTCCATGAATTTTCTACTAATCAGGCAATGGATTATGAAGAATGATTTTCTCATCTAAGTAACAATACTTAGCTCGTACACTTAAACTATAATTTCTACTTTGAAAGTTCACAACTCTAGACTTTAAGGGTGAGCAAATGGGCTCTCCCTCATTGTCATATCATCCCTACTAGAAACATTTACCATTTACCACTACAAAAAACTATTTGAAAACCTAGAGATTCCTTTATTATCTAAGGATAGATTTAGATCTTGTTTGATCATAGCAATGGTCGTCACATTAAGTTGTGTGTATTTTCATTGTCGATAAAATTATCGTCAATTTGGGTCATGGTATATGGACCAAGTTGTTATGTGTAAAAAATACTCCTCTTTCCCATCATGCACTTTTATAAGCCAAATAAAAGAAAGGATCTGAAGTGTCCAAGTTGTGTGGCCCCTGCCTTATTAATCAACCCCCTATGCCACTTTAGGTAACTTCTATTGTAGATATGAATTTGATTTGAAGGTCCAAGTGACTATAGGTCATATATCCTCCTCGATCCCATCATGCATTTTTATAACCCACACAAATGTGAAGATTCCACATATCCACATCAGTGACCCATTTTTAATTAATTGGAATTCTATTTTACTTTGGATTTGATCCAAACTATCAACCTAGATCATTTAGAGGAAATTTCAACTCAAAATGGGCCTTTCAACTTTTATTCAAATTCCATGTCATCATGTGTTAGCCAATGAAATTGCTTTAAATTTGAAATACTATATAGGTATTAAACACTTTTTTAATATAAATTTGGGGATAGGTATCATAAAAAAAACTACTTTTTTGTTTGTATTTTTGACATATCTCCCTGTGTTTTTNAGCTCGTTGGATGCGGAATTTCTTCCTCCAAAATTAATAAATATTATTTAATTATTTTAACTATTATTTTATTAGTTCATTTTAGGAGGCCTGTTTTGAGTTGAAATTTCCTCTAATTAGTATATCGTTCAAGTTGTTGTGGAATAGAATATCCTTCTTCACATTGGTGAAACATTATAGCTTGCACAAATGGTACAATACCACAAGTATCCTTCCCTCACGTAGTGAAAACCCATGTATAACTTGGATCTTTATCATTAATTGCTTCCTTTCCAAGGTGAAGTTCATAATCTCTTCACATTCCTTACACATAAGTTCTAGTTCATATCCCGTAAAACTTGTAATTCATCACTTTATTCTTGCAATAATCTAATCAAATAGCACCAAGGGTTAGCTACTCAAGTGGTCTTGAACTAGATGTGAGATCTCTCCTTCCAAATTTGGGGAGGTCAAAGGCTTGTCTCTCTTGTTCCCTTTCAGGTTAAGCTCCATAATCAGGGATGACGGGTTACCCTGCCCATTTACCATCCATGAATCGTGAAGAAGTACTCGAAGGGTTTTTTGTGAGATTATTCCTTGGAAAACACAATCTAATCAAATGTTTGTCTATACTCTTACTTAAGTGACTAGAGTGGAATATTCCATGGACTATAATAACTACAACATATATGGCTTTTAATGGTGCCATTGTGATAAATCATTTTTTCCATTATGTCTTTCCACCTATCCAAGCACATATACATCTTCCACTAATATTTTTATGAATGCATGGTATCTTCTCTTCTTGTTGGAAAGATTCGTCTACCAAGCATTGTATCATACCACACTCAATATCCAACTATAACAACCAAGATCTCCCACAACTCTCATCTACAATCCAAATTACATATATTGATCTTTGTTAATGCATTGCATGTATTCTTTCTAAAGCATTCGGGAAACCTTGGTTCCTTCTCTTTTCATGAATGACCCTAAATCAAACCTATAACAAAATTTTGTTGGTTATGGAGACTAATTATTGTTTCAACCATGTTTGGTTTCTTATCTGATCTATAGGGGGATCAGGGGGGTGGACCCCCCCTTGGCCTGAAGTTTATGTGGTAGGATCCCCTGAGGAAGGTTTTTGGATCCATTTTTGGCCATTTAAATATGGCAAAAATTGCCTTGTAAAATGTTGTCATTTCATAGTCAATATGAACCATTCAATAAATCTCAAATCTTACGGTAGAAGTTATGTTAGGGATTTTATCCCTAGAAGGAAACCCTCTTTATGTACAAGGGAATTGTATTGCAGTTGTGTAGTATCGTGAAAGATGAGACTGTGAGAGAGTGAAGAGGAAGTTGCAATAGATGTGTTGCAGATTATATCCCTTCGTTTTGTTGGACGGTATAATAGAAAGGACTAGTAATTTCTATGTGGATGTAGCCCATATTGAGTGCATGTATATTAGTGTCTCTCTAGTATTGTGTTTTAATGTGTTTTATATTTTCTTCTTATTTTATGTTATTGCTCTGTGATCCTGTTTTTCTAACAATTGTATTTATCCATACCATTCATTTTTCCTAATACTAGACATTACTATTAAATGTCTTAACTTCAATATGTTTATGCATTAAAAGCACTACCATGTTTCCTTGAATGTGTCATTCCACATGACATGGTATCCTATTAGGCTTAATTGTGCCTAATTATACTCCTAGATTCATCATGTATCCCTTATTCTAAGTGTTGAGGCTTTGATTCCATGCACATATACAACTCTTTTGTCAATTGAAGCCCAAATCCTTATTTCGCAATTACTTCAGAATAGTCAAAAGTACATTTTTAGAATATGAGGATTTTGTTTCTCTGATTTGTTGTAACAATTAGAAGCACCTTTCTAGAAATTGAATTTCCAAATTATTTGTCTTTTATATTAGAATTCTAATGATTTCACTTCTACTCAATTCTATGTTTGGATACCAACCTTGCAACATTTAAAAAAATTGCAACTCCAACCCTGGCTTCTACACTTATTTATTATTTACAATAACTATTTTCACCAATGTTTCAACCATGTGTTTCTTGCTTACTTGGAAAGTGTCGTGGTGTTGACTTGGATTCTATGTGTCTTCACATGGATCTTCCATGCCAACCTTTAACCTTACTCACACATTCCAGCCCCATAGAATTCAATGTATTTTTATGGTCTTTCATACTATCATGGGCCTCGTCATTTCCCCGAAGTTGGTCTTAGTGGACATTCATTCATTCATTCATCATCATCATCATCAAGGTGTTGAGTGAAAACAACCATTATCATCATGATTTTTGGAAAACCTATTATGGCTAACTCTACACCCAAAAATGTAATTAATATTTATAAAAGCACAAATGATTCTATTAAAAGTGTATCGGGAGGTAAATCTAAAACTAATGAAATAACCAATAATATTTTTCACTCAATACTATAAATTATAAAATGAAGGCCTCGTCGTTTCCCCAAAGTTGGTCTTAGTGGACATTCATTCATTCGTCATCATCATCATCATCATCATTGTTTATAAAAGCACAAATGATTCTATTAAAAGTAAATATAAAACTAATGAAATTCATCATCATCATCGTCATCATCATCATCATCGTCGTCATCTTTGTCGTCGTCATCATCATTGTTGTCGTCAATGGCGGTGTCGGTGCCGAGGAGGCCTCCGCCGTCGTCGTTGTCCTTGTCCTCGTCCTCGATGATGATGACTTCGTTGTGGTCATCATTGTTGTCGTCCTCATCCTCATCCTCATCGTCATCATCGTCATCATCGTCGTCGCTGCCGCCATCATCATCCTCATCGCCATCATCCTTGTCGTCGTCCTTGTTGTCGTCCTTGCCATCCTTGTCTTCCTCGTCGTCCTTGTCATCATCGTCGTCGTCCGTTTCCATCATCATCATTGTCACCATCGTCGTCATCGTCGTTGTCGTCATCATCATCCTCCTCCTCATCATCATCATCAATTCTATTAAAACTGTATCGAGATGTAAATCTAAAACTAATGAAATCACCATTAATATTTTCCACTCAATACTATAAATTCTAAAATGAAATTCCCACTAAAAATTAACGAGTATAAGGATAATCTACTAAATTTAACGAGTATAAGGATAATCTTTACTATTTTCAACCTTTCACATTTGATGACACAAAAAGGGGCTTCATTTGCACTGAGGTTGCGCCCCAAATAGATCACATTTAGTGAGTTAAGTCGATGTAGTAGTAGGCATGCAGAACATCGGCTATAGTGTCGTTTGGTGTTAAAAAAAAAGGCTTCCACCAAATTCAAATCAAATGCAACAAGGGAGGCCGACACGTATCATATCTAGAGAGAGTTAGCAACAGCAGAGGCTAGTTCGTTAGGAGGGTAAAACTACATATGTCACAGAATTCAATGTATGTTGGTCCGTTAGGAAGGTAAAACTATATATGTCACAGAATTGCAAGATATTTAGGTGCAATGACAAAAAAAAAGATTGAAATCCTAAGGCAAAGAAAGGTCACTCACTTAACATTAAAAGTATGGAAAGAATTGGCGAAATCAAATGAGAAGTCGGATGCACGAAGAAAGTCCGGTGAGGAGAGCAGATAGGTATAATTTCTCAATATATTTTTATATTTTGTTTGTTCATAATTAAATTCAATTAGTTTATCTTTCAGGACAAGGCCTCAAAGGCTAGGTTGGAAAAGATAAGTGCCACATATCACAATGGCCAAAAAGGACTACAGGCCTTGGTTTGTACATTCATAAGTATCTTTAATATTGCAAGTGATTTTTCTTATTTCTAAGAAAAAAGAAACCATTGCATATTAATTTGACCATGTGCCATGTTTTGATAAGAGGGAAAATATGGTTGGCAGCTAACGTATTTTGAAAAAGAAATGTTACAAACAAAAACTAGAAAATTTTTGTTGTCTGATGGAGAATGAGGTGACGATTTTCCATCCACTCCTTGCTTTTGATTGGGTGATGGAAAGTTTGTACTCCAATGCTTCAACCTACCTATTCATTAATCCAATTAAATATGAGGAAGACGAAATGTTTACATCAATTAGCAAGATTTTCATTTGGTCCTTGCCTATATATGTTGGTTGTAGAGACCTTGAGCTACATTGCACAATGCTAGTTTAATGAAGGGAACATTAGAGGTATTTTCCACCTTCTTTAATAGATGGTTAATGTGAATTTTTCTAACAAATATATTTATACTAACTTCGAGGAATAAGAGATGGAATACAACACCATGTATTGCATTCATATTTTCATTAAAGCTTTGGAATTTAAGCAGCAAATAAAAAATTGAAATGCTATTATATGGATCAAGATTATATTCATCATTGGATAGCTAGCCAAGAGTATTCTACATACATCCTAAGCAATTTTTCAAAGTTTAGAAGGTCCCCTTTAGTTTTCAAGCCTCACTAAAATCCCTTTGGACTAATGTTGCATTGAATAACTTATAAAGTTGATAAGTGGAAGGTTGGTTGGCTTGCAAGGGAAGGAAGATCTCCATTAGGTTAACTAGGATATTACTACAATCCCAAATGATGGGTAGTACATGGATGATTGGCTAATTCCATAAAGCATAGTCCTTGTGTGTGAAATGTTTGATTAGGTATGAAGACCTAGAAAGCACTCTTCCATCACTAATTTCATGAGGGGACTTGCTACATAAAAAGTGTTGAAGAAATGACAATTTCCATACTTTGTTGTGAGCATTTGGACAAAGTAAAAATATAGGTAACCATTGGGTCTCAAAGTATTTAGAATGCCTTATAGGAATATATTAATAACTACCTCTCATGGAATGATGACTCACTTTGGATAGGTAACTCATTTAATGATCATTGAAATTGAAGTAAAAGAGTTAGTTATTCCATGAAATCCTATCAATCAAGGTATATCATTTAATCCATGCAAGGATATCAATGAATGAATAAAAGAGTCAATTAATGGTGATATTTCTCATGGGGGGATGCTTGATCCTGCTACATGGTATAAATATTGAAGGTATAATTGTTCAAAAGTATTTTACAAGTAAAAAATAGTAGAATGATATTAGTGGCTAAACCCATGACAATCATCAATGTTGATTTAAACAAAATCTAAAGGATGGCCTAAGAAAACTACCTAGTTGTTTCAACTCCAATGTGTGGTAGGTTTTTATTGAGCCCAAAAAAACCATGTTTTCTTTGTAAGTGCTTATGGGAAGCCTTGTAAATGATCGTATATTGAAGTATCTTGGAGTCTCCCAACCCAAATTCTCTTTATTCCACAAACAATTTGAACGTTTGTTCTTGTTTTGACATCCCTATTCTAAATGAGTGTGGGAATGGTACTCAATAATGTGTTGTTCATTCCTCCATGTGTTAATAATGTAGAATGTATCATCTCCTTTATTGTAATTTCCCATGGGTAGTGGAGTTGCTTGCAACATGGTAGCATGTTCGAATAGTGAATTTATTTATAATTTGGAATAGATTAACTGAATGGATTTTTAGGAATGTTAATTTCAATAAGTTCACTCAAGATCTCCACACTAGCATGGTTGTATTTGTCAAGGTTTTTAAACCCTAGCCATGTCACATCACACAAGTACATCGCAGTAGAACTCTAGTGCTAGCATCTAAGTCTACATGTCCATCCCGGTATTTCAATCCTCAAACACTATATCTTATATTCTTGCATCACAGAAGATCAATCTCTCCAAGAGCATCCAAGATATCTATATTTCCCTTTATCTTCTTCAGTGGTTATATCTTTGTGATCACTAACATCTAACTCTTATGGTTTCCTCATGAATTGTATAGTCTCTAAGACAGGTAGGAAGTCCTCAATGGCTTCAACAACAATCTTATGTCAATCAATCTCTCCCCACTAACATGAATGTCTTTATTATGGTTTGAAAACCCTAGCCATGATACATCACATAAGTACATGGCAAGACAAATCTATTACTATCATCCAAAATCATGTTAGGAATTAGTTCCACTCTCCATTTATTCTACCAAGGAAGTATTGGCCCTAGTTAGAATGAGATTTCCTACTTTTTAACTAATTTGTCAAATTTTCAAAATTACATCAAATTTCCCTTGTGAAGCCTTTTACTTCACAAAAATTGGAAAAAATTAAGGAAATATACGCCACTGAACTTGTTGCTTTTGCTTAGAGTAAAAACCAAGACAAGTTAGAGTTCCCAATTCTCTCACATACTTTTATGCTTGAGAAATTTGAGCAACAAGTCGAATTAGGGTATTTTAGCTTGACAAGTTTTTAAAATATACCAAGGTTCGATACAAGGAAACTAGTGGCAATAATATTAACCATGTATAACATACTTGACATAGTGTAAAGTGGTCCAATCTAGACTTTGAGGTTTGCAACATTATCAAATTATGGTATACTAATTAATATAAGAAGGTGAATTAGGGTAAAAGAACAAATGCCAATTCCAGGAATCCAATCTATCTAATGTCTCTCAAGGCATCAAACACAACCAACTAGAAAACTTTTGGATGGTTGTAACATGTACCACTCCTAAGTTGATTCACTTGTCCAACATTGTTCTTAACTCATCACTCTTCACCCGTCAGACCTTGAACCACTCCACCATTCCATGCTTGGAACCATATCCAACATGTACCTGTTATTGCTAAAAATTTGATTGAAGTTATGGATGCCCTAAAAACAAGTGAAACCTTGAGGAAATTAAGATAGATTCCAATATCACCACACAAATCCTTTTTTCCCTTTAGGCCACGTTATGTCGCATAATGTTTTGGCATACTAGTACTTACTCTCCAAGACAGGTAGGAAGTCCCCATTGGATCTAACAACAAGATTATGTCAACCAATCTCTCCCCAATAGTATGATTTTATTTCTTAGGGTATATAGACCCTAGCCATGTCACATCACAAGAGAACTCTATTTCTAGCATCCAATCCTACATGTCCATCCTAGTTTTTAATCCTCAAACCCTAGGTCTTATACTCTTGCATCACACAAGAAAAATCTCTCCAAGAACATCCAAGATGTATATATTTTCTATTGGTTGTATCTTTGTGATCCCTAGCATCTAACTTCTAGGGTTGACTCATGATCCTATAATATCCAACATAGGTAGGAAGTCCTCATTGGCTTCAACAACAAGCTTATGTTAATCAAGCTCTCCTCATTGGTATGATTGTCTTTCTCAGGATTTGCAAACCCTGGCCATGTTACATCACACATGTAATGGAAAAGACATTTATATTGCTAGCATCCAAAATCATGTTAGGAATTAGCTCCACTCTCCATGTCTTTGACTAGGGAAATGACCTTAGTGTTAGAACAATATGCCCTACTTTTGACCTAATTTGTCACTTTCTCAAACTTACTTGGAATTTTATTTTGTGAGGATTTTTACTTGGCATAAATTGGAAAAAATTAAGGAAAACAAAACTTACATCTTTTTTGGGAAATGGTTCACTGCATAGAAAAAATAATAATATTAAAATTATTTAGTGGTTTAGTTGTAAGGGCACTATCTATAGGAAGGTGCACTCCCCAAGTTTGGATGGTGCATTGCATGCCATACTAATATATTCTAGGAGGGCACAAGTGCCCAATTAGGAGGTACATGCTTGCATGCAATGTTCCTCTCTATCTATTAGATTTATAATCTAAGTGATCTTGTTAATGCATGAGGCCACATTACCCTAGAATTGCATGCCATATTGATATATTATAGTTCCAAGTTAGGATTCATATGCTTGCATTCAATGTTCCTTCTTAGCAATTGGTATTATACTCAAGGTGATCTTATTTGTGCATGAAGGAGCACTATCCTAGGCCCCTATTATTAGGGTTTTACTTCATCTAGAAAGGCACACCACTTGGTAGGTAAAGGTTCATTGTATTCCCATTGTTTCCTCTTATATAAAGGAGATACCATGTGCACCATTTGCTTGGTCAGACCAGTGAGACTTTTGAGCTTATTTGCTTTATAATTCTTTATTTAAATCCATTAATAGTGATTTCCAGGTGCTACAAATTAAGATTCTTGCTCCAATTTTCAAATTTGTGATGTCCATAGATCTAGAATTCCCTTGTTTATTATTTTAATAGGAGATAACTAAGTTTCTATTTATAGTCTAGGGTTATGTTTTATAAGTGCAATTATGCATACAATGTAGCAAAAAAATCACATCATATAAAAGCATGTGACTCGAAATAGTTCAAACCTTGTATGGCTAAAATTGTTCCATTTGACAAGGGGTTGCTATCATAATATTTCAATGGGTGTGATTCCCAGAAGTCTCTAGAGATTAGAGAGATAGTCTCTAGGTATTTGTTTGTAAACCTATACAAGAATTGTTTATTTTCAAGGGATATTATCTTCCATGCAAATGGGATACACTACTCCAATGAATGTGGAAGTATTTTAAGAAGTTGTTCCACAAGATCAATAAAACCTAGGTTAAGCAACTTGACCATAATTGATCTCTAAATAAACCGTTCTCATTTTACATAGTTGAAAAGCATACCTCCTGTAGAAGAGTTGCATTTGAATTTTGGACAATGTAGGAAATGCTTCCCAAAGTTCTCCCCACTAGCATGATTGTCTTTCTTAGGGTTTGGAAACCATAAACATGTTACATCACACAAGTACATGGAAAAAAAACTCTAGTCATAGCATCCAAAACATGTTAGGCGTTAGCTCCACTCTACATGTCTGCTACTAGGGCAGTGATCTTAGTATTATAACAAGATGCTCTAATTTTGACCGAATTTCTCACTTTCTGAAAATTACTCAAAATTTGCCTTTATGAGGCCTTTTACTTGGTAGAAATTGGAAAAAATTCAAGAAATATAGGATAGTAAAATTAGGGTCTCTTTTATTAACAAGCTTGTAAAATATACAAAGGGTGGATATAAGGAAACTAGTGGCAATAATATTAACCATGAATGATATACTTGACATTGTGTAAAGTGGCCCAAACTAGACTTTGAGGTTGGAAACATTAGAAAGGATGGTATACTAATTAATATGAGAAGGTGAATTATGGTAAAAGAACAAATGCCACTTCTGAGAAGCCAATATAACTAATGTCTCTCAAGACATCAAACACAACCAACTAGAAACCTTATGGATGGTTGCCACATGTCACACTACGAAGGTGACCAGCAATGTCTCTCTCAAGAAAATAAGGCTTGAAGGTAAAGGGATTAAAAGGTTAAAGATCACATGTCACACTACTAAGGTAATTGACTTGCCCACTATTGTTCTTGAATTGTCACACACCCATTGTACATTGAACCATTCCACCATTGCTTGCTTGGAACCATGATATCCAACGTGTACCTACTATTAATAAAACTTTAATTGAAATTATGAATTCCCTAAACACAAGTGTAATCTTGAGGAAACTAAGAGTAATGCTAATATCTCCACACAAATCCTCTTTTCTCTTCAGGCTATGTCATTCTACATATTATATTGGTATACTAGTACTTATTCTTGCTTCATTCTAATGACATATTCCATATTATTATGGTCTATTTTTTACTACTATTGGGACACTACTGGAATTTGCAGCCACCCGAGTTATCATATTTTGAGGATAAACCACATCCTTCAAATGGGCATCATGTCAAATTAAGAGTTCCCACAATGATCTACAATCTTGCTCTTTACATGTATAGTGTTATGCAAACTTTAATATTGTAACTACTATTGAGGAATACATTTGGAGAATCAAGCACATAAGTAGTACATTTGAGCAGTCCTATGATTTTCAAACAAAGTCTCTCAACAGTATGAACTTAGTTCACAACAAGGCTTATGCGGTAATCCTCAAAAATGCATATCCATAGATCATAGGATAGATCTAAGAACCAATCCACTAATCAACCCTAAGATCTATTCACGGTCTACAACAACATATCTCATATCCTTCAAAAAACTGCTCAACAATTTGACCCCTTAACAATGCACAAGATTTCGATATTAACTTACAACCAAAGCTTATCTTGAAAGGGGTGCTTCTTCAACATCGATCCTTGGCTTTCATGGCTTAAAATTAGCTATCCATAAACCTTGTTCATTCACTCCTCTAGCCTCTGCTACTTTGGTCCTCTTCTTAGCTCATATTCATATGCCTGGTTCACATTCAAATCCCAACGTTGAAAATCTTATTTATATGATTCTTCCTTTACTTACTAGGTCAGCCTAGTCATGTTTCTTTAAGAAATATTTGTGCCCTTTCAAACCACAATCACAAAATTGAATTTAAGGACGACCTATAGGTTTCCTTAAGGGATCAAGAGATCATTTTATTGATTTCTTTAAGGACTTGTCATTTCTTTTAATTCCACTTTTGGTCTCTTCTTTTATAGGTTTGAACATTGTTCATTGGGCCAACTGGGTTTGCCTTTTGACAATATTCAAAACTAAGCAGTCTCTTGGGCTTCTTCACCAAGTGTATTAGGGATTCAACATGATTGAATTGGCATCTTTTTGCAGCATACTGATTTGTCCTCAAATGGTCAAATCTCTCCCACATCTACTCATGGAATAGGGTTGTTCCAAAATGAATTATTCTTTGAAATTCTCTTATGCATAAATTATTATCGCAAGTTCTTCTCTACGTGATGCCGCGCATTATCAAAGTGCCCTAATTGTTTGCAAATTGGTTTGACCCAATTAGGGTTGTTATAACACATCCTTAGGGATATAATGACTTCTCATAAGGTTTTGAACTGTCACAAGGTTTACTTGGGTTGTCCATGAGTTGTCTTCAAATGGGATCATGTTTTTCAATCAACCTTATTCTATTCTCATCACTTGGGACTTCAACTTAATATCAATGACCACATTTTCAAATGTGGTTAAAAATAATACTAGAATTAGACTTTGGCATGAGAGGATAAGGCATGTGAACTTCAAAAGTTTAAAATTGATCATTTGGTTGAATATGTTCCATGACATACCTAGATTGGCATCATGTCAAATTAAGAGCAAGAGAGTGAATGAGTTGTACATGGACCGATTGGATTTATGTTATACCTATGAATGCATCTTACCATAAATCCTAAACCCTAAACAACAACTTTATCACAAATCCAATAGATTCTTCAAGCTTTGTGAAACCCTACCTAGGGAAACCATGAAAATCCTAGCCAACACCAAAAACTCCATCAAGTGAGAAACAACACTGGAAATTCCTCCTTGGCTTCAACAACAAGCTTTTATAACTCAAGATCCCATATTAGTGTAAATTTCTTCCTTAGGGATTGCAAAACCCTGGCGATGTTATATCACACAAACACATGGAAAGACAACTCTAGTGCTAACATCCAACTCTACATGGTCATCATAGGGTTTGAATCCTTCAACGCCATGTCTTCCACTTTTTCATCATCACAAGCACCAAGAACCCCATGGATCATCAAGGATACAAGAACTCCATGGTCTTTCCCTATCCTTACATCCCAAATTAATAAGACTCCAAAATCATGAAATATGTTTCCTCCACTTTCCATGTCTTCTACTAGGGTAGAAACCTTAGTGCTAAAACTAGGGAGAGACATCAAGTGAAGTATGCAACAAAATCAACCAGCCTAGGGAAAGGACCCTAAAACTTTGTGCATTATTCTCAAGGCACTCAACCACTAAACCTAACCCACTAGTCCACATCCACACTCCAATCTACCACATTAACATGGACTTTCCACTTCATTATATTAATAATTGAATTGATTGTTTTAAAAGTATCATTCATTATGCTCATAACAAGTAGATGACTAGCGGATAGCCTATAAATGCTCATCAAATGAAGTGCTCCAATAGAATTGGTCTTCAAGGAAATAAATGAACACTATATTTAGGGTTTCACCGCTTAAATCTCTATCAATACCCTATTATGGCATGCAAAATTCTATTTGTGTGTAGACTTGTATATATTGCAAAGTCAATGTTGACAAACAAACTACTTTTATATATTGACACGAGAGCGTTGAGACTTAGCTTATGTAATACAATTCCTAGTTGATAGTTAAATTATATAACAATTTTTTTATAATCCTAACTAATGTATATTAAAATTGTTGTATCTTTTACATAATTGAAATGACATCTTAGCTATAGCTTATCTCATATTTGATTATGGTATGTCCACCTTGATATGATGTAATATGATTATGGTTAAGTTTCATATGTTGTAATAAATACTATTATCATGGTTCAGTTTGATATGATGTAACATGACTATGATTCAATTTCATATGAAGTAAATACTAACCTTTCATTTTGAATGTTTTTTTTGCAGAACACGGGTTTGCTAGAAGATCCAATTAACGTTGACCATGATCTAGATTATGTTGGGTCTAGTTCATATATGGGAGTTGATGATGACGAGGGTGTAGATGGAGATGATACCCACGAGGATGAGGATGATCATGATCAAGATGATTACGACGACAATGACAATGAGGCAATTAGTGGTGGTATCCAAGGTTGTTGATCATATTAACTCTATCATGGATTATTGTTTAGATAGAATTAATATACCTATATCATTTTGTATTTTATATGTATAATTTTGACTTGCAATATCGTATTGACTTATATCATTTTGACACATATCATATTGACTTGGATCATTTTGACATGTTATTGATATACTAACATATTTGACTTTCACTTGTTTTAGTTATATATGATGATGATCATATCGGTATCATCTTGTTAATTTATATATATTGGAAGTGGCCAATGGTTTTTGGATGGATCTTTACTGTATATGATTATTTTTCTACTTTGAATGGGTGTTGAAAATATCAATTAAAATTTTTCATAACTGTTATGATATAAATTTGAAATATTATATCTTTTTTTTAGATATTCATAAATTTTATGATATAAATTAAAATGTGATATTTGTTTTTTTATAGATATATGTTATTTGACATGACAATTGTTCCATATTGATATATTTGACTCACTTTTTTTAATTATAGATGACGAAGATGATGTTATATGAATTATCTTGTTAATTTATATATACTGGAAGTTGTAGATGTCTTTTTTAGGGAGATTTAATAAATATAATGATTTTTCTACCTTGTATCGATGTTGTCCATTTTCCTAAAAATTCCTTATAAATTTTATGTTATACAATATTTGACTTACAATATTAATTTACTCTATAGTCATATATGTTACTTAAGAGCCATGATATAGTTACTTAATTTAATTGAAATTAAAAATATTAAATTAATAAAGTGGAAGCTATAAAGGAAGCAAGATGAGGTGTTAAAATGGAGGCAAAATGTGGCTCTAAAATGGAAGCAAAACTCAGCATAAAAATGGAATCCATACTTGGTGTTATTTCTAGCTCTAAATAGGAAGCTAATTGCTTTCTTAATAGGAACCAAAACTGGATGCTAATATGGAAGCAAACCCCAACACTAAATGGAAACAAACCTTGGAGACAATATATATGATCCTTTTGGAAAGCACTGTCTAACTATGTATGGTCCAGTCCACCTATACACAAACTTACCAGGTCCATGTTTTTTTTAATCATTTTTTGGCATTGAAAACAAGGACAAAATTGTCGTCATTAAAAGTGCGAGGGAAAACATAATGCTCATAGTGGGATTTGGAGTGAAGTTTCATGGCTTCATTCTACTGTAAGGAGCCATGACATTTTTCATCAAGGTGCTCCAAAGTGAACAATTAATGCTCCAGGGCTAACGTGTCAGACAACAGTTCAACGACTAATTGGAGTGTGTGAATCTAGCACTCGATAGGGAGTACCACTTTGATCCAGTGAACAAGGTGAAAAGGAGTAAAGTTGATGGTGGTTTTATTGATGTTAGGTATGCCCATGGGGTGTCAAAAAATGTTCAATCCCAATTTGATTTGTTTTTATTAATAATCTGTTGAAGCATGGTTTTGATAACGACTTCAACCTGTATGCTGGCTTGAGAATAGTAAAAGGTAGAGAATTCATGCTTGAATCCTAATAGAGTTGATAAATCCTCAAAAGTTTCATTCCATAAATTTCATTGTTAGAAACTATTTATTTGGTAACGCTAAATCGTGAGATAATGTGGTTGAAGAAGAAGTAGGTTGTCATAGTGCTAGTGTAGTAAAATGTAAGCATTGCCTCATCCCATTTGGTGAAGTAATCTATAACAACAACAATGTACTTGTGGCCTTGGTTTGATGCATGAAAACATCCCATGAAATTTATTCCCCATTTTCAAAATGGTTTGGTTGTGATGACCAGATGGAGTGGGGCGAGTGGGGCCCTTGTCTTGCAAGAAAAGACTTGGCAATTTCCACACCTTTTGACAATGTATACAATATCTTTAAACAGTGAGGGCCAAAAATAACCCGCATGAAGGATTCTTTACGTAGTAGCCAACCTTAACATGTGGCCACCATAATTTCCTCTATGGATATCATTGGCGACTTGGTCAACTTCTTCATAAGATAGGAATTGGCGTAGGATGGTGTCAATTCCCGACCGATACAAAAGGTCTCCAAGGAGGAGGTATCCTACGACTTGGTGGTGGATGCAAGGATTATCCTCGTAGGATAAATGGGGATCAGTTTTTTTACATTCGAAGGTAGGTCAAGATGTCCTACCATCCTAATGATTTTGTTATTTTCATAATCATATAAGTGATAGCCAAAATCATCAACCTTGTATCAATAAAGGTGCATTTCTAGGATTTAGCCTCAAGATTTGTTATATTTTCTTTATCAATATGGACAAATTATTCACAACCAAAAGTTATAAAAAATGAGTAGTTTACCTTTTTACCTTTCCATGCCTCCTCTCGAACTCCACCATCCAAAGCACTTGAAGGACCTCTGTTTATCAAATAAATAGTAGTATCTGTAACATCAGTCAAAATTGTAAGGGAAACCCTGCATGCAATGTCATACGCCTTGCACGCTCCATGATTTTCCTATTCATCCTTTCTAACACACCATTTTCTTGTGGTGTTCCTGGGAATGTCTTATCTCTACAAATCTCATGGTATGAATAGTAAAAATCAAACTTTTTGTTGCAATATTCACCTCCATTATCAAATATGAGACACTTCAATATTTTCCCTGTCTCATTTTCAACCAAAGATTTCCTCTTCTTAAAAGTAGAAAACACATCAGACTTATGTTTAATGCAATAAACCCAATTTTTTCTAGTTTCATCATCAATAAAAGTAACATAATAACAAGAGCCATGAAGAGATTGTACTGAGTCGATCCCCATACATCTGATGCACAAGATCTAACTTTTCGCTCTTCTTTTGTTTTCCAACCCTGAGAAATCTAACTCTTTTTTGTTTTCCATAAAGACACTTCTCACAAAATTCCAAACTTACCTACTTCGGATATGGAAGCAATTTCCTTGAGTGGAGAATCTGCATCCCCTTCTCACTCATGTGGCCAAGCCTACAATGCCACAATGATATACATGTTTCTATGGAAGCTACAAAGATAGAATAATCAGTACTATGAGTACATAAATACAACATACCTATCCTATCTCCTTTTGTTGTTACATGTGTTCATTTAGTGATCTTCCACCACATTTTTCCAAACGTAGACAAACAACCACTATCTCCCAACTTCCCTATCGAGATCAAATTTACTTTCATTGCAGGAATATGCCTTACATCTTTTAGCAACCATTCATTTCCATTATTTAACTTAATTTGTACCTTACACATTCCAACAATTTTACATGGTTCATCATCCCCCAATAAAACATGTCCAAAACTTACGTGGAACACAATCATGAAAGAATTTCCTATGGGATGTAGCATGACATGAGACCCTCAAGTCTACTACCTAGTAATCACTAGTATTATCTAATGCAAGAATCAAAGCATCTTGTAACACATCACCTGCTACATTAGCTTCCTTATTAGTCTCCTATTACCTGTCTCCTTTCTTCTTTGGAGCTCTATAGTCTTTCTTCAAATGTCCTCCCTTTACATACTTACTGCGATTACTTGGGATCCTTCCTCTCTCCCTTTGTCTCCCCCTACTCTCCATGGTCAATGCATTACCTGATGTCTCACCCATGCTTTTTCTTTGCATTTCCTTTCTAAGAATAACACCAACAACATCATCAATTTTAAGAGTGTTTAAACCAGAGACAGTTACTTACAGCCATGACCAAACCATTCCATGTTTCTGGCAATGAGCACAAGATTAAAAGAGCCCTAACCTCATCATAAAATCTCACTCCTACAGAACTTAACTTATCAGTAACCGTACTAAATCCATTTAAATGGTCAGCAACATATCCACCTTCTGAAATCTTCATATTAAATAAATGCCTCATTAGAAATACCTTGTTGGAAGTCAAGGGTTTTTCATAGAGCTTAGCCAATGCGCTCATCACACCCTCCATTGTATTTTATTTTTAAATATTGAAAGCCACCAATGAAGCCAGGCTCAACCATATTGTTCCCAATGCCTTTCTGTCAAGAACTGCCCATTCTTCATCCTTAATAGTCATCGACTGATTTGTTTTTCCTTCCAACGATAGGAACAAATCCTTCTGGTACAGATAGTCCTCCATTTGCATCTTCCAAAAATGGTAGTTTTGGCCATTAAATTTCTCAACCATAAACTTTCCTTGTTTTTCCATTGCTCCCACTCGAACCAGGAACCCTTCTTTCCTATGAGTTTACCAACCAAATAGACCTTTTGGCTCTAATACCAATTGTTAGAAAATAGGTTTGCATAGCAATAACAATAAAAAATAAACAATAGACAAGATGCAAATATTAAAACACATTACAAGAGAGACACATATATAATGTGGTTCACCCAAGACGGGCTATGTCCACACAGAAATTTCCAATCCTTTATTATTATACCATCCAGGAAAATGAAGGGATACAACCTGCATCACACCCTATGCACTTCTTCTTCACTCTTCACACAATCACAGAGATCGGTTTACAATGCTACAATACTATAAATAGTCGTTTTACAATGCGTTCCTTTTATAAGGGAATTAACATGGGAGAATACCACCGGTCACCCAATACCTTAGGCCTTTAAACTGTTGACAACCAAACATCCCAAAAATATGTTTTGGGGGCTTTTCCCTCAGACCCATGTAGGGAGGATAATGTTCCCCCACACCTCCTTGCTGTGACGAGTGTGCAATAAAACTGGGGTACAAACACGGCTAAAGAAGAACATCTCTGAATCAAGAATATCAGGTTCCACAACCAACAAATCTGGTGGGGAGATCAAGGGAGCTAAAGGCAATGTTTTTTTTAGTGCCTTGAAATATGACTAGTATTGTTCATCCCATTGAAAAGGGATATCCTTTCTAAGAAGGTGAAGAAATCCATGTCCATAAGTGGCGTAGTCAAGGACAAAATGTTGAAGGAAATTTCCTTTACCTTGGACACTTTGTAATTGTCATCGTGTCTTTGAAGGGAAGATCTCAAGGATGGCTTGGACATTTAATGGATCAATGGTGATCCCTTTTTGAGAAACAATGAACCCTAATAGGTTCCCTACTATGACATAAAACACGCAGTTGAGGGGGTTCAAACATGTGTTGTACTTGCAACATCTTAGGAAGATGGTGCATAAATCAGCAAGGTGATTGCCTCGTTTCTTGGACTTGGTGGCCAAGGAATACTATACGTGCTAGGTCATTAAAACCATATGACATGTCTCATTGGAATGTAGCACAACCATTATTTAAGTCGAAAGGCATGATGTTGTATGCTAAGTTCCCCAAGGTGTTGTGAATGTTTCCTTGTATTGATCAAGTCGGTGGATGCATATTTGGTTATATCCAGAAACACCATCCATGAAGGTTAATATCTCATGGCCAACACATGATCCATTTATCTTATCGATGAATGATGTGGGGAAGTTAAATTTGGGACAAGTTTGGCTTCTTGTTTACGGGTACTAGGTTTGATGCCCATGATGTGTAAGTAATGGGAAAGATGAATTCTACGTAGGGGAGTTCTCAATTTTAGCTTTTAAAGATGGGGCCTTAGATGGGTGGACAAGTATTTGCTTCTGTCATACTAGGGAGGCATCCGACCATGTGTCGATATGGTGTTCTACAATGGAACAGTCAAGGCCCAACATTTCTGTGTATGACCAGGTGAAAACATCTATAAACTCTTTCAATCGAGTTGATAATCAAAGACCTCTTGTGGTGAACAAGAAGCACCTATGGATATATTCTTGATTACTCATGTTTTAACAAATATATTCATGAAATATTAGCCATGTTTCCTTCTTTGAAAGCATCAAGGGTTGGGATAGAGTTTTTTAACCAATCGACATGGTTAGGGGGAATGAAATCTTTTTACCCAATGGTACATTGTTGATCCATCTATAAGCTGGTAATTCTTTCCTGTGGGGAGAAATATGACCTATGATGGAGGTCATCCTAAGGGGATTCACAATCATTCAAGGCCTCTAATATCTCCTCATCTAAAGAGAATGAGTTTTTAGATAGGGCATCAAGATATATTGACTCGTTAATGGTTAAGGTAGGATCTTCTGAACGGGTCTCACAAGGCATGAGTGATCTTTCGCTAACATCAAGTGAGTGACAATTCTCTTCTATCGTCAAAAGTCAATTCTCGTGGAGTAAAAGAGAGACTCGGGATGATGATTTAAAAAGGGTATCTCCATAACTCGTAGGTCTCTGCAGCGAAGAAAGGAAATCCTCTTGAGGCAATTTTGTTGCATAATCTTCTTCCATGATAGAGTTTGGCCTTGGTGTTGGACCTTGGTTTTCCTTGGATGATGAAAACGATGTGTGATCACTAGCAGTTAAAATGGATAACGATGACATATTGATAATGTTAATGTGATCGATGGTATTTTGTAGGGAGACCATTTCCTCCTCGAGAAATTTTGTTTGGTATGCCCTAAGTGGAGGAGGGTGGTATTTGACCCACATTTATTCGAGGTGAACATCTTGTTAATATGAATAGGATGGGGCACTATAATCAGTAATGGTTTAAGTTATTACATGATTTACATGGATGAGTGCCTCAAGTGCTGTTAAGTTCATTGGTTAAGATTAGAGGTCTAGTGGCGCGGTCAGGTATGACTATGCCTGAATTACGACAGATCATATTGTTATGATTCCCAAATGAGGAAGACCCATGGGGTTCCATTGTTGGTGTGGGAACCTCCAATAGTGGTACCTCAAGCTTGAAAACATCCTGTGTTTTCACTATTGTAGTGACAATGTTAATGGAAATCATTTCCTAAAGACTAAGTGAGGGTCCTTTGATCATGAAGTATGTAAGGAGAATGGTTGTTGGTGCATCTCAAAAGTGAGGGATTTCAAGGCAACGATCTATATAATGGAAAAAATTAGAACATATCATGCATGCATGATTGGTGAACAATGCGTTGGTCTTGTTCTTAGTATTGGGTGCAACCAAGGTGGTTGGTGTGCCCCCTTCTAAAGTGTTGGTAGTGTGGGTCACACTAGCAAGGGAGTTAAGCAAATTCCTAAGCTTTGGTAAGGTGGGGAATAGGTTATTGGCATGTCCTCATTGCTTGCATAGAGGGCATGTTTGGTTGACTCTAGCTGTAGATGCAATACTTTGTACCACATGGGATTTCAACTCAGGTTGTTTGAATCCCTCAACATTGGTCTTCGTGAAAACCAATGGTGGTCAGGTCACAGGTGGTATTTCACCATTAGGCGGCCATGATGGTGTTCTTGTGAGTGATATTGGGATAAAATCATAGTGGGTTATCAAATTTGGAGCCATTTTGGGGTAAGGTGGCATCAAGTACCTCACAAGTATTCCCAAATTAAGCTAAGGTAGTGTGATTTATGTCATTACTAGCATTCCTTTGACTCTCATGGGGGGTATACAAGAAAGGGATTTGAAATATTGGTGCAACATATGGACTTATGGTATGTTCAGTTCCACAAATAATTGGATGCGTTGATGTTGGTGCAAAGGGGGATTGTGACTTGTCTTCAAAGGTGAATATAGTGCATATGAAGTTGTTTGTGGATGAAGAGAGTTCAAGTAGAGGACCTAAGAATTCCCCCAACAAATTAGAGTCTTTGTAAATGCACCAATATCAACATAATAAGGGAAATTAGTTGATCCTATGGTGGGTAGGGTGTTATATTGGTTCATGTTGGTATGGCAGTCATAGTAGTTGAGTTAATAACAAAGGGTGATAATCTTCTCATTGTGGGGGGACATCATGATGCAAAAAAATGAAGAGACCACCACCTTCTTAACGTACATACAATTATGTCCCAACAAATTGTTGTAGTCGAGTTGTGCATCCACTACCTCAATATCCAAAAGTACCATTTTGTACCCTAGCTTGATGGGGACATTCTGCTACAAACCCAAAGGTTTCGATGGCCTCCCATTATAAGCACATAGAGTGATAGATGAGGGGACCAATTCTAGTGAACCCATACATTTCTAGACATGGGTGAACATCACACAAATAGATGTTCCTTCATTAACAATGCATCAATGGATGATGATGTTCTTGATTAGAGACAACCAGTGGTGGTCAGGTCACATGTGGTATTGCCCCAGTAGGAGGCCATGATGGTGTGTCTGCAAGTGATATTGTGATAAACTCATAATGGGTTATAGGTTTTGGATCCATTTTGGGATAAGGTGGCGTCAAGTACCACACAAGTATTCTCAAAGTAAGCCGTAGTAGTGTAATTTAGGTCATTACTGGCATTCCTTGAACTCTCGTGGGGGGTACAAGAAAGGGATTTGAAATATTGGTGGAACCAATACAGTCATGATCTGCTTAGTGCCACGACTAGTAGGATGTATTGATGTTGGTGTAGAGGGTGCTTGTGACTTGTCTTCAGAGGTGAAGATAGTACATATGAATTCTTCTATGGATGTAGGGAGCTTAGTTAGAGGATCTGAGTATGGCCCCAACAAATCAGAGTCTTTGTAAGTGCGCCAATAACAACATACTAGGGGAAATTAATCGTTCCTATGGTTGGTAGGATGTTATATGGGTTCATGTTGGTTTGGGAGTCATAGTAGTTGAGTTAATAACAAAGGATGATACTATTCTCATTGTGGGGGGATATCATGATGTGGAAAACCGAATAGGCCACCACCTTCTTAGCATACATACAACTACACCCTAAAAAATTGTTGTAGTCGAGTTGTGCATCCACTACCTCAATATAAAAAAGTACCACTTTCCCCTCTAGCTTGATAGGGACATTCTTATACAAACCTAAGGGTTTCGATGGCCTCCCATCATAAGCACAAAGAGTGATAGATGAGGGGACCAAGTCTGATGAACCTATACCTTTATAAACATGGGTGAACATCACACAAGTAGATGCTCCTTCATCAATAGTGCATCGATGGGTGATGATGTTCTTCATTAGTGACAACTAGTGGTGGTTAGGTCACATGTGGTATTTCCCCATTATGTGGTCATGATCGTGTTCCTACGAATGATATTGGGATAAACTCATAGTGGTTTATTAACTCTGAAGACATTTTGGGGTAAGGTGGAATCGAGTACCACACAAGTATTCCCAAAGTAAGCCAGGGTAGTGTGATTTAGGTCATTACTGGCATTCCTTGGACTCTCGTGGGCGGTACAAGAAAGCGATTTGAAATATTGGTGGAATTGATGGAGTTATGGTATTCTTAGTGCCATGACTAGTATGATGTGTTGATGTTGGTGCGGAGGGGGCTTGTGACTTGTCTTCAGAGGTGAATATAGTACAAATGAAGTTGTTCATAGATGGAGGTAGTTCAGGTAGAGGATTTGAGTATGCCCCCAACAAATCAAAATCTTTGTAAATGCACCAATATCAACATACTAGAGAAATTAATCGATCCTATGGTGGGTAGGATGTTATATGGGTTCATGTTGGTATGGGAGTCATAATAGTCGAGTTAGTAGCAAATGATGCTAATATTATCATTGCGGGGGAACATCATGATTCAGAAAACTGAACAGGCCACAATCTTCTTAGCATAAATACAACTATGTCCCAACAAATTGTTGTAGTTGAGTTGTGCATTCACTACCTCAATATACAAAAGTACCATTTTAACCCCTACTCGATGGGGACATTCTTTGAAAAACCTAAAGGTTTCGATGGCATCCCATCATAAGCGTAGGGAGTGATAGATGAGGGTACAAATTTTGGTGAACCTTTAAATTTACAGACATGGGTGGACATCACACAAGTATATGCTCCTTGGTCAATGATGCATCGATGGGTGATGATGTTCTTGATTAGTGACAACCAATGCTGATGAGGTCACATGTGGTATTTCCCCAGTATGCGATCATGATCGTGTTCGTACAACTAATATTGGGATAAACTCATAGTGAGTTATCAACTTTGAAGCCATCTTGGGGTGAGGTGGCATATAGTACCACACAATTATTCCCAAAGTAAGCCAGGGTAGTGTGATTTAGGTCACTACTAGCATTCCTTGGACTCTCATGCAGGGTACAAAAAAGGGATTTGAAATATTGGTGGAATCGATGGAGTTATGGTTTGCTTAGTGTCGCGACTACTATGGTGTGTTGATGTTGGTGCAGAGGGGGCTTGTGACTTGTCTTCAGAGGTGAAAATAGTACAAATTAAGTTGTCTGTGGATGGAGGGAGTTCAAGTAGAGGACTCAAATATTCCCCCAAGAAATCAGTCTTTGTAAATGCACAAATATCAACATACTAGGGGAAATTAGTCAATCCTATGGTGGGTAGGATGTTATATGGGTTCATGTTTGTATGGGAGTCTTATTAGTTGAGCTAATAACAAAGGGTGATCATATTCTTATTGTGGGGGAACATCATGATGTAGAAAACTGAAGAGGCCACCACCTTCTTGGTGTACATACAACTACGTCCCAACAAATTGTTGTAGTTGAGTTGTGCACCCACTACCTCAATATCCAAAAGCACCATTTTCCCCCTATATCGATGGGGACATTTTGATACAAACCCAAAGGTTTCAATGGCCTCCCATCATAAGTGCAGAGGGTGATATATGAGAGGACCAAGTATGTTGAACCTAGGCATTTCAAGACATGGGTGGACATCACATAAGTAGATTCTCCTTCATCAATGATGCATCGATGGATGATGACATTCTTGATTGTGACAAGAATCTAGAAAGTTACTGATGAGGGTAGTTGTGATTCACCTTTGTTAAGGTCAAAGGTCATAAGGTGTGAATTGAAAGGGTCAACAATGCCTAATGCATTGAGTAATGCCTTCTTTTGAGAAGTTTGAGACTAGAGAACTTCTAGCATCAAAACGATAGTCATTGATTGAGGCAAATTATCGACAATGTTGTAGTTGTGGGTAGCTTTCATGTGAGGGTTATGGGTGGTTCATATGAGCGATGCCTTTGGGATCTGAGGGATCTAGTCACCATTTGAGCAAGGTATTTATAAAGTTCCACTAGAGAAAATGGGTACATCTTCCCCTTACGGGGACTTCGGCATGCCATACCCTTTGGCACAAGTCTGTAGGTTGACCTTTGTCATATTCATCTACAAGGCGAGGATCCAACTGCTGGGTAACCACCCCTTGGTTGGAAAAGGGTTGTTGCAACACTTCTTGTTGGGGTTGTGGTGCATTAGCTTATTGAAGAGGTGTTGTAGAGGAAAGTTTCATATGGATAGGGTTTAAAGAGGCCATCAACATATTGGGGTTGAAATATAGATGCATACAGTTCTGCAAGTAAATGTGAACAAGGTTCAAAGATCTAATTGGCTAATACCTTAGCCAAATGAAGGTTGATTCAAGCATCCCTTCAATCCTCTTCTTGCTCCTCTTACTCCAAGAGACCTACAAAACAAATTATACCTTCCTCAAACCAATATGACCACATGTAAGACAATGATAATCAATGCAATATGAAACCTAAGTCTGATTAACATAAACATACGATCATAATCAAAGATTCAATATAAAAGACACATTTATTGGAACAGAAAGAGAATCACGTCTTTATTAAACATGGAAGGAGTACAAAGATACCTTCTCCAAGATAGGCACCTCGCGAAACCTTGATCTGGTTCTTTTACTTCTCTTCTCCAAGGAACTCAACCTCCATGCTCTGCTACACAAGGAGATTATCACTAGGGAAAAGGTGGGGGGGATGAGAGTCCCAATTCCTCCTACATAACAATGCAAAAGTTCAATTCCCTTCTCATGGACCTCTCTCCTTCTATTTATAAATTTATGAAGAGATAGGGTCGAATATGGGTTAGTTACAACTTCCCAATTCAGTTCCATAACCTCCCAAACCACCCCTAATTCGATATTTTTTATAATTTAATTACTTTTTACAACTATAGGATGTAACCGCAAGTAGCATGAAGGAAAAGTCGTGAGTACAAAGGTGAAACTCACGGGTTTGCTTAATAAAAGTCACGATTAGCTCAAAATATGCTCATGTTTAGGATGCTTTCGGGAATTTCTAGGCTTCATAGTCTTCCGTAAAGTTGTTCCTGACTTGGATACATTTCCAACGGTCTAAAGAACAGGTCAAACGGAGTTATAGAATGTCAGATATGGCTCCTCCAAGTTAAGTGTTTTTTCAGTGATTTTTATGAAGTGTTGACATGCGACGAAAACATGGGAAAGTGGTCACAGGAAGATAATGTGTCGTTTTGGGGAATAAAAAATGCCTCACAATGTATGTGTTTAGAAGGGAAGATGATAGCTGAAATACATTATAAAGAAAACAGTTGAGTATGGAAAGAGCAGAGAATCCAAGATCGAAAGGCTCGAACAGAGGTACCTAAAAGAGAGATAAATGTCAGAAAAAACTAATCTCTAGGACATACATGTCCATATACAAATAATTTCCATAAATATGCAGGAGAATCCAACATGTGTAACTAATGCAACTATCAGGGCAGCTCAATATGCAAAAAGGTGCCATATCAAATCTAAAGGAGTCATGGCCACAAATGAACAGGGTGGATCCATGCTCAATAGTCAATGATATCCATAGGAATACATGGATATATGTCTCAGCAAATGTCATATGAAGTGTGACAAGGTCTTGTGCAACTCAGGAAATAGAAAAAGATGATGATGCTACTGTCGACCCAAGGTCTTAAATCCAAACCACCCAAAAGGTACGAATCCTAACCATGCGAATAAAGGAGTTGAAGTCGAACATGAAAGAAACTGTTTGATTACCGATCAATGATGAGGACCATTAACAAACACGATGGAAACCACCATTAATGAAAATCATCTCCAAGGTACCTAGTACATTCTAACAAGTGTGAATACATGTCATGTCCCCTCCCCTCATCTCGTCGATGGAGAGGACGTGACCAACACCATTGTTATCATTTAACCGGGAAATCTAAACCCCATGAACATAAGAAGAAAAATGCATTGAACATAAAAACATATGTAGATGTATAACAATTGCAAATACAGTGGAAGTAAATACATTCATCAAAGCATTCAACATGTTCATAATAATTCATTAAAACAAATACAGTTGCAGAGGTTAAATACACAAGATATACTTATCTTGAAAAAGAGTTTTCTCGCAACCAACTATGTCGCTGCAACGTTCCACCCAACCATAGGCCAATGTGCTCATCAATATCTCATCATCATTTCCACCCCTGAGCTGGGTATGATTTCCATAAGGAACTGGGGAACAATGGCAGGCTCACACATAGCCAAAGACACATCAAAACTCAGCCAATCCTAACATAGTTGGGTTTGTCAAGCTACTAAGGCAGTGGAAAGGAGAATTTCTAATCTAGTGAGCTCAACCATAGAGCTATGGGAACCTACACAAGGTTTGGCTTGGACTCCACAATAACTACACCACCCAACACAAGGAAGTATTCCCTTCACTGGTACATAGTTCCCTCAGGCCATACCTTCCCTTCTAGTGCTCTTTAGGTTGTGCAGAAAGGATAACCAACCCCACTTGATCTCTCTGTGACGTCCCTCTTTTCACTAGACTTATCAAACCAATTCTAGCCTCTTCCACTCCTAACCAGTTCAGACCAAACAAGGATTTACAGAACCACAAAGCACAAGTGTTGGGTATGGACAAAAACGTCCCGGGAGCCAAATGAACATGGAAACAAGGGGAAAAATAGCCCTCAGAACCAAAATCAATTTCTTAAAACGTTCAGGGACATTCATGAGAAAAAACGACCATCCTTCACACCCAAATCGTGAGTCCCAAAATCAGAAAAAATCCTATGGTAATTTCGGGAGCAAATCCGGCCTCAACAAACACCCAACACGAGAATCTCTGCTGCACATTCACTCAGCAACACAAAAACGACTTCCTAACCATGGAGAGAAATAAGAAAACTGTAGAAAACATGAAAGAGATAGAGAGCTTCCCAAGCTTCAGCTGCATGAGGAAAAAAATGAATGACGTGAGTGCATTATGGTGAGCAATGAATTTCTGGGTTCTTGCTTGCCCAATAAGCCAAAAAAATGTTTTTTCCTGAAAATGGGTGGTCTTCCCAATTCGAATTTGACCTCCATACCTTTGTCATCCCAAGGAAATAACTTCCTCAACCAATTTCTGGCAGAAATAAATGATTGGCACACAAAAACAAAATGGGTAGTTGACAGCTTTATGGGTTTTCCCTTTGGCATTTGGCTTTACCCCATTGGCTCAAGTATTTGAATACCCCCCCCATTCCTTAGGAAAACATTCCCCCTTCTCTTTAATGGTGCATAGACATGGCTGGTTGTGGGGGTATTTTAATTAAATTGCATATTACATGATGTCCAAAATATATTATGCCATCGGCTAGCACGATAACCATCGGAATCGATTTTAATTTCCAAAACACAAAACACTGAATCGATGGTGGGGCCTTTTAATTTAGCTCCACAACATGATTAAATACAATATTTACATAATATATAATTTAATGCAAACAAGGTCAAAACCGGGGTGTTACAATACAAGGTCTTGAAGTCGAACACTTGAATAATACATCGAGTATGAGATATTAAGGTATTCCCACTACCCAATAGCGAGGGAAATCACCACTGATGACTGCAATCCCCAAGGTACTTTCATAAACTCTAAATCTCGTTCCTAGAGCAAGAGGTGTTGATGTCGATAGGAAGAGATGAGTTGGAAGGAAGGCATTAAGGCATCCTTCATCATCCAAAATGAGGTAAGTCAAAGACTAATTGGATCAAGAGATGGTACAAAGTTCTGCAATGTAGGAAACATTGATAGATTCCCCATATAATTGGAAAAGAAACCAACTGGAGGAGTAAAAAATTTGAATCAAGATAAGGTCAAAACTGAGATCCCACAGTTGATAGACTAAAAATTGGTGCTTTGTTCAAGGAAAGAAGACTTGCTTCCATGATGTAAAATACATGTGAATGAACTTCCCTTCCCTCTTTCTTGTAAAGTTTTAACGAGTCCAAGAAAGCAAACTCGGAACCTTCTTCATTATCAAAAAGCTCGAAGAAGAGATAGAAGAATGCTTGATACAACACTGATTCGTGGATTTTACGAGCCCGAATTAGTGAATGCATGACGATGTTTTCATAGTTTTGAGAGTCTGAAAACTCCAAAGAATACTCCAGGGGGTTGATTTTTCGTAAAGTTAGTCTCCTAAGACCAAAAAAGTGCAAAACAATAAAGAGGAGAACTCTCTTAGCTCAGGATAACTAAGGTATTCCTTTTTCGTAGTTAGTCGGTAAGGTCCAAAAAAGGGTTAAACAATCACCAGACTCATGCTCCTCCATAAGCGAGTAGAACGCTCTAGTTTATTGAGTGTGAAGGAAAGCAAGATCACTCAAAAAGTTCCATTTATTTACATGAATGGTACAGACAACAGTAAACTCAATGCTTTGTTCTTAATGTTTAGCGAGCATGATAAAGACATAAAGTACACTCGAAATCTTTTTCATGTTTAGGTCCAAAGGAAAAAAAAATAGAAAACTAAGCTTGAACAGGGTCCTTTTCCATAAGTTTAGTCCTCCAAGTCTAGAAAAGAGATAAACCTATGTCTGAAGATACTCTTCTAGATTATGAATAAAATAGAGTGTTTATTTTTCGTAAATAATCCACATGGTCCAAAAAAAGAGATAAACTACCACTAATGTGGATGATTGTTCAATTTACCTTACGAATCTGAACAAACAAGTTTACTCGACAATCTAGTCAATTTTAAGGAGTCAAACCAAGGCTTAAAGATAACTCCATATCTGATAAAACTTAGGGGATTTTTCGCTCCAAGAAGTGATTCAAATTTTTTTCTCCTCTCCCGGCTTGCCTGGTTTTGTCGTGGTTTGTTTGTTTTTTTGTTTACAGGTGATCAGTCTTCTAGTGTGGTTTCTCTGGTCCTCTAGACCTACAAAGTTGGTGTCTGTTTATGCTCGAAGATCTGATGGAATAGCTCTATCTGATTCATTGTTGTCTTAAGGTGGTTTCAAGCTCTGGGGGCCTCGATTTGCTGACTCGATCTTTGAGTCTTACTGGTGAGCTCTTATGTGTGTTGTTTTTTTATTCTTTTCAGCAGATTTATTTGGGATTAGTTATTTTTTCCCTCTTTGTGGCTACCATGGATGTCGTAGGGGATCTTCCTCCTCCTCTCCCCCCTGAACTAGAAGCTTTTAAGAGACTGGTTGCATCTTGTGGTAAGAGGAAAGGGGTTCTAATTCTCAGAGATTTGTGAAGAAGGTGGATATTCCTTCTGTTGAGTTGTCAGGTGAAAGGATCTATCAATCGGCCCTAAACCTTGTTCTGCGTGGTCTCATCTATCAATTCACAGGTCTCTGGCCTTCCCCTAAGAATATTGATGGTTGGTTCCAGATAAATTGGAGGCCCTTGGTTTCGGAAGGCATCTGAATTCACTTCGTCTATAGAGGCTTCTTTGTTTTTGTGTTTGATTCAATCGAAGATAGGGATCTCATATTTCGAAATGGTGGCATACTTCATGGGCCCTCAGGGTCTTTATTTGAACAAGTGGACTCCTGATTTCGTCCCCACCCAAGATGTCTCGTCTATAGTTCCTGTCTAGGTAAGACTCCCTCACTTACCTTTACACTCTTAGAACCCAGACTCTCTAGAAGCCATTGGAAACAAGCTTGGTAAATATATAGACAGGGCAGAAAGGAAAGATAAATTTTCATGTGTAAGAATCTACGTTGAAGTAGATTTGGAGATTGGCCTGCCAGAGGCGATCAATCTCACAGTAGCTGATTGGTCTTACATTCAAGAACTGGACTATGATCAAATACCTTTTAAGTGTCATTTATGTCATGGTTATGGCCATTTTTCTCGTAATTGTAAGAAGAAAGCAAAAGAGGACCTTGAAAAATAAAAGGATGACCAATGGACCCAAGCTTAGAAAGTTGGAACTTCCAAACAGGAAACTAGATCTAAAGGTAAAGAAGGAAAGACTATGAAAGGTGTTAATGTTGATGAAAAGAATCTCTCTGACCCTCTTGCTGTAGAAAAGGAAGCTTTCAATCATTTTTCTACTCTCAGTATTCCTGGAGCTACTCCCCTTGAAGAGGGTGCACTACCTTAATTGGAAAGACTGGTCGATGTGCCTAAATTGAACATTGGAATATTGGAACAAGCCAGAGTATCTACTTCGAATCTCCCTCCCTAGGGATGGAGAACCCTTGCAACTCTCTCCAATTGGAGCCAATGCTTCTCCTTCTTATGCTGATATAACTAGGAAGAAGCAGATTGAAAGTTTAGTCTCTTCTAAAGATGATACATTTGAGCAACCCTATAAAAAGCGTTGTAGGAAGTCTTGTAAGGAGGCTCGGGATGAAGAGGCAGAGAGGTTAAAGATGCAAGGTAGTCAGACCACCATTGAAATGTCATTTGGAAAAGGAAAGAGGACTAGGAATCCAAAGGGAGTCATCACTCCCTCTAACCTGGGTAAGTAATGCAAATTATCTCTTGGAATTGCAGGGGATTGGGGAATCCAATCAAAGTTGAAGCAGTCAAATATTTGTTGCGGATTGTCCCTTCTGAAATCCTCTTGTTCCAAGAGACTAAGACAGAGGAGGAAGCCCTTCTTATTCTTAGTCAAACTAATTGGAAACTGAATGCATCCATAGTTGTTAGCTCGAGAGACACCTCTAGGGGATTAGCCACTCTTTGGTGTGGTGAAATTTTCCAGTTAAAATAATGGTATGCCACTCAGCAGTGGATATACACAGACCTCTTCCACACCTCTAGCAAAATCTCGCTGCTCCTATTTAACCTTTATGTCCCTGTCAACTACGATGAAAAAAAATAATGTTGGAAATCGTTGGGTGAGTTTTTAGAGATTAAGTCTTCTCCAAATATTGTTTTAGCTGGAGATCTTAATATATATCTGGCCCAAAGCGATAAAATTGGTGGGATTCGTGGCAAGGATCAATTTCATGACACGGTTGAAGAGCTGATAATTTCCTGTGAATTGAATGATATAAAACACAAAATTGGTCATTACATGTGGTCTAACAATGGAGTGGGATCAGAAAACATTGTTGCTCGTCTTGACCGGTTCCTAGTCTACAGCTCCTTGTTGGATGGGAATTTCATTATTTCTTCAAAAATATTACCCAAACTCTCGTCTGACCACCACCCTATCTCACTGTTGTCTGAAAAAGAAGAAAACATAGGACCAATACCATTTCGTTTCAGCCTACTCTAGGTTGAGAGATGGTTTTTTTGCCACTGTTTCTCAAGCTTGGTCCCTATATGTTGATGAATCTCCCAATTTCATCTGGGAATGGAAGCTAAAATGAAGAAAATTTGCTCTTAAATCTTGGGTTAAAACCCCCATGAGTAATCCTATCACCAACAGGAAAGAGAGAGTTCTAGAATTATCAACTCTTCAGCTAGAAATGGAATTTAGTGAAATATCAGAACCTTGGTTAGCTCTGGAAAAGCTTACCCAACTCAAAACCACTCAATCTTTCCGACAAGAAGAGGAATTCCTCAGGCTGAAGTCTCGTAGCCTCTGGTTACTACCAGGTGATAAAAACACTGCTTATTTCCATCGCCAATGCAGGGCCAGATTGTCTCGGAATCATATCTCAGAATTTTCTATTTGTGAGGGGGTCGCCATTAAAGGTCGAGGTATGCTAAAACAGGATGCAAGTAGACATTTCTAGCTCTTATTCCGGGATGATGGCCTTGCTGATGGTGAAGTGTTTGTTGAATTCTTGGACAATGTACCTTCTCTCATCAGCACTGAAGATAACCAAGTCTTAATGAAACCCTTCACTGAGCAGGTAATTCTGGATGTCATCTGGTCAATGGAACCACATAAAGCTCCTGATCCGGATGGCTTTTCTTTCCACTTTTACAGAGCCTGCTAGAACATAATTAAGACATATTTGATCCGTATGGTGACAACCTTCCAGAAAAAAACTAAATTGGGTGGGTGTACAAATTCTACATTCCTTGCTCCGATTCCTAAGGAAGTTAATTCCTTTTCTTTGGACAGGTTCTAGCGTATTTCATTGTGTAATGCTTCTTATAATATACTAGCCAAACTACTTGCCAACATATTCAAGATTTTGTTGGGTAATTTGATCTCTCCTCTTCAGGGGGGCTTTGTAAAAGGCAGGCATCTTGTTGATAATGTTATCCAATCCCAATAAGCTATCCATTCAAGCTTCCATCGAAAGAAGAAAGGAATGGTAATAAAATTGGACATGAAAAATGCATTTGATCATGTAAAACTCCCCTTCCTTGATGGTGTCCTTCTTTCCTTTGGTTTTAGCTCTGAGTTTGTGAACTTGATCAAATCTTGTACTGACAAGCCTTGGATTCCGCCACTAGTTAATGGCAGACCAACATAATTTTCCCAAGCCACTAGAGGTCTCCGCCAAGGTTTCCCGATGTCACCTTTTCTTTACATCTTGATGGTAGAAACTCTCAACAGGAAACTCTCTGTTGAAAAGGAAGTTGGATTCATTCCAGGAATAAATACTGCTATGGGAGTGGAACCTATAAACCACACTCTCTTCGTGAATGAAACTCTCCTTCTAGGTGGGGCCTCATTAAATATTGCCAAGGCCTTTAAAGATATTCTCCAAAAGTTTTGTCTTATTTCAGGATCCTTGATCAACAATAATAAAAGTGCAGTCTATGATTGGAATGAAGATATTCCTACTATTCTTCGAATTGCAAACTCCTTGGGATTTCCTAGCTATGTCAAGTGTGAGAGGATAAAGTATTTGGGGCTGCCTTTAACTCTTGGACCAGCTCCTCCTTCTCTCTGGCTCGAAGTGCTTGATAAGATGAAAGCCAAAATTGTCTCTTGGGGTGGTAAGTGGTTAAATAAGGCCAGAAAATTGATTTTGATCAAGTCAGTTCTTTTTGCTCTACCTATCTTTCAATCCTCCTTCTTGCTCGCCCCCAATTCTATCTTGGCTCAGATTGCTAAACTGTTGTGAGACTTTCTCTGGAACATTGGCAATGGAAGTCAGAATAAAATGCACTTGGCAAGCTGGGAAATACTAAAAAAAACATTTCTGAAGGTGGCTTATAGATACGTGACCCTTCTCTGGCTAATCTGGCAATAGGTGGTAAACTTATTTGGCAGCTCTATGTAGACAAAAATCACACTCTCAACAATATATTCATGATGAAATACCTCAAGGGAGCCTCTTTGAGAAGTATAACATCTTCTAATACGCCCATAGGAACAACTATTTAGAATTCTTGTAGAAAAGGATTTGAAAAGTTTAATAAGCATCTCTATAGAATCCTGGAAATCGGAAGAAGATCCATCTCTGGGAGGATAAAATCTCAGGAAATCCTTCCCTCTCCTCTATCATTTTGTTATCAAAGATTATGGACTGGTAAACTAACAAAGGCCTACTCTGTTTGGTTGACTTTTTCTCTTGGGACATCGTTGGAAATTGGGTGGGTTGGTCTTTCCCCGATCTTCCTATCCATCTTTGCTCTCAATTTTTTTTGTTGATCTCCCTTCTCTCTGGTCTTGCTCCAGTCCATTATTCCATTAAAGACAGTTGGGGTTGGGGATTCACTGGATCGTACTCAGCAGCTAATGGTTACTCTGAATTTCAAGTTTTTCATCCTTCTATCCTTTCCCCAACAATTTGGAAATCAGTCTGGTCATCATTCTGCCTTCCTAAAGTAAATTGTTTTCATGGCTGCTCCTACATAACAAATTTCTCATTGGTGATAATCTGCTAAAACGTGGCTTTATGGCCCATTTAGATGTTGTTTTTGTAACTCAAAATTTGAATTGGTTGATCACATGTTTATCGGATGTGAATTTGCTAAAAAGGTGTGGGATTTGGTGCTCCATGGCACTTGCTTCTCTGTCCTTCTCCAACCCTCTGTAATTGGTTTTTACCTTAACTGGAATGATGGATGTCCTCAGAAATTGGGAAACTTTGCAGTCTGGCATTTTATCTGGCACTCGATTCCCAAGCTCACATAGTGGAAGGTGTGGATTTCCAAAAACAACTGTATTGTCAACAATAAACCTCTGGATCAGCAGCAAGTGGTCTTTAAAATCAAATTACAAATCGCTGAATTAGTTGGCAGCTCATTGACTTCAAACTCGATGGCTTCTTCCTCTCTGCCTACGATGTTTTCAACGTGGCTAGGAATTACCTCTCTTGGGTTGAGAAAATCGGTTTTCTCCAAACATGTTAATGCTTTTCCCTGACACTTTCGTGGAACTATTGATGAATTAAAATCTTTATGGTGGAGTTCTTCTACGGCAATCATCTTTTTCGATGGAGCATCCAAGAGGATACTGGGATCTCAGGCACCGGGGGATTGGTTATTTCTCCAGATAGATTGTTAGAAATCATTTTTAGTTGGAGTCTTGGAATCATGTCAAACAACCAGTCTAAAAGCTACGGCCTTCTCATGGTGAGTCAGATTGCCAAGCATAAAGGTTATAAGTCTATGCAAATCTTCGGTGACTCTGAGATGTTGATTAAAACACTAAATTTAGCTAATTGCTTCAATAATTCTACTCTGTATAGAACATTGCAAAGAATTAGTAACACGATGAAGGAATTCGACAAGGTTGCTTATTTCCACATCCTCCAGGATCTTAATAATTCTACAGACACCCTAGCCAACAAAGCTTTCTTGTTGTCCCAGGGGTTTCTTTGCATCAACGAAAAACCAAGTTATCATCATCCAATTCCTTAATTGTTTCTCTCTAAGCTGTAATTTATCTTTTTGGGAGCCTTACTCCTCCTCTATAAGAAATTGTTCAGTTTAAGGCCTTTCTGGCATATTCCTTCTGGATTGTATAATTTGGCTGATTGACAATTGTCAATTCAAGTCATTGTTTATTTTTTCTCATGAAAATAAATAAATAAAAATATTTGTTTTGGTTAAAAAAAAAGATAACTCCATATCTTTCCCATGAATTTTTAACGAGTCCAAAAAATTCAAGTCACGGCCTCCTTACTGTTTTTAACGAGCTCGAAGGAGAGGAGAAAGAATGCTATAAAGGCGACGAGACGAGTGTCGGAGGCAGGCGAAACTAGTTCCAAGCACGAGGAACAAACCTAAGCATAATGAAAGAAACACGAGCAAGATAAAGACACTCGAGGAACGTCTGCTCAAGAAAAAGGTGCCAAGTTGCAAATGCAAAAGGGTACAAGGCTTAACGATGATGAGAGCAAAGATGAGGGCTTATATAGTGAGTTGAAAGCATGGAAGTCGACATCAGGCTCATAAGCATGAGAAGGGTACATGCAAATGTAGTTACATCTTGAATAACAAGGTGAGGTCAGTAAAGAATTTTGAATCCAACTACAAATCATGTCTCTAAGAAACAACAACATCAGAATCACATTCAGAAGACAAGCTCCGATGCAAGTGACTTTGGACGAAACACATGCAACTTTGATATCTTCTACAAAAGGTATAGTCAAGGAAGAATCAACCAAATAGGGCTCTATAGTGCCAAGGTCCAAGGGTTTATGATCAATAAGATCAACCTCAAAAGAAAATAAAAAATCAACAAGGGAGATAGAGTCTGTAGAAACAAACTCAGTATCACAGGAGTTGAAAATTTCATAAGAAAAATCAAACTCATCGGGATCATTGACTTGTTGTTCAAAAGAAGAGTCCAAAGACTCAACTAGATCAACACAAGAATACCAATCCATGGGAATATCAGGCTTACTAAGAAATTCAGGGTTAGACTTAGTCACAACTGAACTAACATCCAAAAGAAGGTCAGACTGTATCAAAGACTCGGGGAAGACTTCATCAGATGGAAGGACACTATCCCAGGTAAGACACATATCTACACTTTCGAATGGATCAACGGAGTGGAGATAAAGCTCCACAGTCTGTATAGGATGGATCACCTGGTAAACTGTTGGGATCGAGTCCCGAGAAGGTAAACATGAACGCAAAATCTTATCCTCGGTAGAAATTGAACGCAAGGGATATGAGGCCACGTAGCTTACCCATGGCGAGGTAGTGTTTATCAAGACACTGGGAATCAATAAAGGAAATACTTGGTCTTGAGTTGGGTAAGGAGAGGGATCAAGAAAATCAAATAGTTCAATAGTGATAATTTATTCGCCATGATTAATGTACATCACAGGAAAGAAAGTTGACACCACATCCTACATATCATAAGCATAATCATGCCCGAGGAGCATATTGAAGTCCAATGGGTCATCAATCACTGTGAAATCAACTAAGACAATCTTCCCACCCAAAGTAACAGGTGTTTGAGTAAGAATTCCCAAAGCTACACTAGTTCTTCTATCAAAATCCAATAACTAACTAGCAGTTGACACAAGGCTGGGAGATCCCATGCCTCTCCAAGCACGAGTAGACAAAATACTAACTGAGGCTTCTTCATCAACAATACAACGAGCAATCATCTACTATCCAACTTTGACCTTTATCTGGAAAGGTGCATAAGAAGGAATGCACGGCTCAACTAGGCTATCCCAATCAAAGGAAGCAATATGAGAGCTTGGTGGGGGTTCATCCAAAGCAAGTTCAATGCCCCCTTCTTTAGTAAATTTTAAATTGGTAGTGAAGAAAATGTGACTAGCAAACATTTCACTCTTCGAAAGAAGAGCAGGATTGATCGATGATAGATCAATTCAACTGCTTCGTGAAAGTTGGGATTGACCAAAGGTGACATTGGTTCAATCACATAAGGATCACTCTCTGAAAGAAGAGTGGGGTGAACCAATGACTGGTAAGGTTCGACTACTATATCAACCGAAGGTTGAGTAGGCTGTTGAGAAGCTTCAGTTCGTTCAATAACGGGATGGCCTTGAAACCAAACCCTTTGTACCTCTGCTATGGCAGGGCACTGATGAGTAAGGTGGTCTCCCTCATAAAGCTTACAAGGGAACTTGAGCTTGTGTTTTGAATGATTAGTATATTCAACACTGTCAACATGACTCGTAGTTGTTGTTGTTCAGGAAATTACACCCTTGTAACCTAGGGTCTAGGGTTACCAACTCACTCTTAGACTTGCAAACAATTAGCTTTGACAAAATATGGAAAGAGAATAGGAAGATATCTTGGCTTACCCGGTTTATGACTGTTGATCCAAGCTTGGTCTTCTCTCACTCCAATATCCTCCAAAGCTTCTAGGGATGCTTCTCTTCACCTGTAAAGAGCCAATTCTTCAAGCAATATCTCATATATATATAAATCAGAGGTTAAATGAAAATCATATTAATCATATAATTGAACATATTCATTAAACTAATATACATGAGACAAGCACAATACAAGATTGGAAGAAGAATTCTCTTTATTAACAAAAGGTGAATAGGTAAGAATACAACTAGCTTCTGACACAAGGACTCCTCTACAACCGAGGACTCTGAGTTATGCTGCTCCAAGACTCTGAAGGTATACCACCAGCATAACTTTGCTCTTCAAAAATTGATTGATTAGCCCCATCCCAAGGCCTCTATTTATACTTTGGAAATAGAGAGGTTTCAAAGGTTAGGATGGTTGAGATGGTTGGGATAGTTATGGATTAGGACCCAACTAATATCATCTAATCATGATTTATATTTTTTAAGGTCAAATTAAGGTATACACGAGTATTAATATAGGCAACTCGCGTATGATACGTGTGTTGCTCAAAGGGAACTCATGTATAAAAGGAATACGCGGGTTGCAATGAATATGCTCACGTATGACATGTGAGTTGCAATGCATATAGTCGCATATGAAACCCAAAAATCAGAATAAAAATATATAAGGCTGGTTTGAGGATAATGCATCAAAGGTCATGCACATCTATAGTGTTTTGGCCACTTCAATCCAAATTGTTCTTTTGTGTATTGACATGATGAATGTCAGTACTTGGACGGAGAAGTGCCATTTTGGTTGATAACATATGCCCCTTAATGTGTGAGGTCAGAGGGAAGCCATGGCTGAAATACATTACAATCTTAGTCTTGGAGAACTCAGAAGTCCAAGGAAATAGAGGAAGTACCTGAAACAAATACATATCAATGTCATATACAAAATCATATCTGAGGATGCCATGTTCAATATATTGGAACACTAGCTCCTTTACAATATTTGATTACATCATATGATATAGGTACACGACCATGTATATTACAAAGGTGAATCGAAGCCACAATATACAATGATGAGTCTTCAAAATCTGGAAGTTGTGTAACTGAACACAACACGATCTTGCGCAACTTAGGTTATAGATGTGAACCTAAGGTCTTCGTCAAAATCCAAAGGAACCAGTACAATTCAGTCCATGTGAATAGATGTGTTGAAGTCGAACATGGAAAGGATTCAACAGATTGTCAATCAATAGATGAAAACTGACAACTAAAGGAAAGGAGTTCACCAATGATGAAAGTAAATCCTAAGTTACCATCATCAAAGCTTTAGGTCTTCGTCTTCAGGAAGTACTGATGAGAAACCATACTGTGATGAGGAAGGCAATAAATCGTCCAACGGATCACAAAAGTGACTAGGAACTGGATAGGGGAAGGTAGACACAAGTGATATCATATAGGATAATGATGGAATCAGGTTAATAATCAGATGCAGGGATAAATCCTTAAACAGTGAGCACAACACAGAGATGACCCAAGGCAGCTTTTAACTTTACAGATAGGTCCACTAAACTTATCTTTCATGTAGGAGACATGATCAAACTCCCCACGTATAAAGGACAAGTGGAGGAGTAAGAAAACTCAAAGAATAGCTGAAACTGAAAGTGTACACTGATACATGAGTATCGAAAAGTTTAGAGAGTGCTATGTTCAAGGAGGACATGCTGCCACCATTTGTAAACCAAAAAGAAAACTTCTTCCTTATCTTTCCTATTAAATTTTAACGAGACCAGGAAGTTCAACTCAGGTCTCTCTTCATTTTTGACAAGCTTGAAGAGGTGAGAGAATAATTCTTGATAATGTCACTGATTCATGGATTTTACGAGCCTGAACTAGTACATGCTCATTGGTGTTTTCATGTTTAGAGAGTCTAAAAACTCCATAGAAGACTCCAAGGGGTTCCTTTTTCATCCAATCTAGTCTCTTTAGGCTGAAAAAGTATAAAACATACCAAAGAAGAACACTCTTAACTTCCGAAGAAGAAAAGGCGCACCTTTTTCGTACTTAGTCAGGGAAGTCTGAAAAAGGTTGAATTACCACCTACCCAACGCTCTTTCAAGAGCATCTTTGTAGCTTGAGTTTTACAAGTGTGAAGGAAAGCAATATACTATAAAATATCCATTTGGTTACGAGGAATGGGGCTTACAAGAGTAAACCTGATGCTTTGTTCTTTAGTGTTTAACGAGCATGACAAAGACATAAAGTACACTCAAAATATTTTTCATGTTTAGGTCCAGAGCACGAAAAAGATAAAACTAAGCTCATACCAGGCGCTCCTTTTCTGTAAGTTTAGTCCCTCGGGTCTGGAAAAGTGATAAACCTATGCCTCAGAATACTCTTCTCAATTCAGTAGAAAAGAGAGTGATCATTTCTCGTATTATTCCACATGGTCCGAGGAAGTGATAACCTACCACTAATGTGGATGCCCATTCACATATTCTTGACGATCCTGAATGGACAAGTTTACTCGGCTGTCAATTCTATTTTGAGGAGTTATAATTGAGCCTAAATAAACTCCATAAGGGCAGGGAGCCTTATAAAGGGGATAGCTTGTAAAAAGAGACCAAAATGAGGCTCAATTTGGCATGAAAAATAGCTAAGAAGGCTCCCATGAACCTATGACAAATGCGGCATGAGTACCGAAAGACAATAATGTGTTCTAAACTAAGGTACTCATGGAAAGAACGCCCTATCCACAAAAGAACAATGGTATAGACAAGGCAATAATGGTTAAACACCGTAGTCCGTGATCAAAGTAGTGATCCTAGGGTTAAGTCGGATTAGGTATAAATGCAAAAATGCATACAAATGACCAAAATCCTAACCTATATGAGTGAAGAACAACTTTTAAGTGACCTTGAACCTATTGCATTAGGCAAACAGGACATGATATTAGTTTGATTTTTTATAGAAATTAAAACTATAGGCTAAAAAACCCACATTTTGAAATTATTTCTATAAATAGTTCAAAAATAGAAATTAAAATCACCATTTCATATTTTTACCCAATATAGGAAATTTTTACCTTTGACTTCAATCGCTCGGTGTGGACAAACCAGTGGACAAATTTCAAATCCGCAAGTGCCCGGTAATTCAGCTCTTCGTGCTCTTCCATTTCATCCATTCAAATTTTCAATTTTATGCAAAAATTTAATGTTTTAAGCCAATTTTAGGAAGGTCACGTTGTGTACGCGGGTATGTGACTTACACAGTCGCATACACGTGTTTCATACGTGACTTGCCCAAAGGCAACCCACGTATGATACGTGACATGTCCAAAGGATAGTCACGTATACTGCACGACATATAAAAAGTATGCCTAGGGCCAAAATCTAGGTTTTTTAATGAATTTTAATGTTTGATGGTGGCTTTATGGACAGGCTAAAACATGGTGTTGGAGTGGAAGGAGAGGGAACATGAAACTATGGACCAAGATGCACTCTGAAGTGCCCCCATGGTGCATGCATTGTGGCAAAGTGGGTTGCTAAAGTTCTTTTGTACTTCACCTATGCGATCCAAAGTCCGTTTGCTGGAGTTTTTTATTAACTATTGGGATCATGATCTAGGTGCATTTGACCTACAAGGTGAGATTCTAGAAATTGCACTGGAAGACATCTATTTCATTCCAGGTTTTTCACGACAAGGAGCACCTGTCAACTTGAAAGGTACCAGCAGAGGCGGTGACCTTTTAAGTGTTCAAGACTATATCAACACTTATTGCACACCTGGTACTCAAAAAAGGGGTACTTGCATCCCTATTGCACATATTCATAGCTTTCCATTACAAGTGTTGGTAAGCACAGTAGTGAGGGTTGTAGGATCATCATCCCTCCATATTGCTACTCGGAACTAGATGAGGATTGTTGTGGAGTGCCTACAGGGAGTTGTATTTAACTGGTGCTTGGGAGTAATCCCGATAATGAAGAAGCAACTCTCTAACTGCAAGAGAGGCCGATGGAAGAACTTTGGCTATTCTAGTATATTGGTGGCCTTTTTCTTTGAGAGAGTGCCCGCTCTTAGCCATGCAGTACCTCTACCAGATATCTCTCCCCGTCAGCCTAGACTGAGTAGGTGGGGAGAAATTTTCCTTCGCCAGGGCAGTTGTGGCTCGGTTCAGAGTGTTTATGATGATGATTTCTACTTATGGTGGGAACGACAGCTACCAGCACTGGAGCAATTTTTATATGCTGGGATGGATTTTCGAGGTGGCAATGACCTTGTCCTCCCTCCTGGAGGAGCATGGGGAGCATCAGGTATTTTGGTTTTTCAAGTTTTTAAATTTTTATGAATTTTTAATCATAAAGGATATATGCATATGTATAAACTTTTTAATCCTTTTAATGTTTAAAATGCAGATATTGGACCAGTCTGCCTTGATGGGAATCCTCGCATGTATGTACGACCAGTGGCAGGAGAGGATTAGGGTTTGATCAGGGTTCTTGAGGCAAAGCTGGCCAGGATTACCCAAAGAGTCCCTACTTTATGCAATGAGCAAATCCCTGCCATTATGCAGGAATTAATAGTCGGTATTCCACCCCCTGAATACGCCTTATGAGGAGGGTAGCCAGGGCAGTATTAGTCTACATAGATGCCGCTAAGGAAGCTAAAGAGGTTCGGGAAAAGGATGACCAGGATGACCAAGGTGGTCAAGATTAGACCTACTAGCATTTTATGGATTACGATCCAATTTTTGTACATTTGTGTATATTTATATAGCTATGACTGGATCTGAGGACCAAGAACTCGACCTATCTATATGCACACACACACACACACACACATATATTGTCTGTTTATTTACATTTGTTTTATAATGTATATGTTGTGTATTTTTATGAAATATGTGTTAAGTGTCAATCCAAGATATAATTCGCATATGCATCAGTTAATGAATTTTGATTTCTTGGAATATGATTAAATGTGATAAAATCAAAATTTCTTTCCAATAACCTAACTTGCATGAACTGACGTAATAAAACAGGGTTTCGCACCTGATAAGCTTGATTGAGATGTGAAACCACTAGTTGAGAGTCAAGTATGACTTCCAGTTGGGTGATACCACGTGACAAGGCATCCCATAAAAGCTCAATGACGGTCGTGTATTCGGCCACACTATTGGTAGTAGGACCTAGGAAAGCGCCTCCAAAGGAAACTAGTTGTCATGAGGGTGAGTAAATAACCCATGTGGCTGAAGCCAGGTTGCAAGTGTGATGACTAGCACCATCTGCAAAACCTATGAACCACTCGGAAGACATCTGTAACAACCAACAGATGGCATAAGAACACAAATCAGCGATATATTGTACATAAAGTTACATACAATAAAAATACAAGAAAAAGTGCTAAGCCTAAGCATAGTACTTCTTCAGGTAGAGCCCATTTCTAGGCTCAGACAACTTATTCCCCTCGAAATTAGTTAGTTCATATCCACCTTTCTTCAAAACTTTTGACACAACATAGGGTCCTAACCACATAGACCTAAATTTCCCTGCCCCCAGGGGTTCTTTGTCTTGGTCCCAGAGCAAGACCAGCTCCCCTTCAGAAAATATTACGGGTTTAACTAACTTATCATATTGATTTTTTACCCTATTTTTATGAGCCTCCTTTACAGTCAACGCATCTCTACGTTGCTCATCTAGATGTCCTAAGTGTAACAAACATAGCTCTAGCTCAATCATATCAGGTAACACATGAATGACAATTTTTAAAGACAGGATTTCGCATTCAACCAAGGTTACTGCTTCCACCCCATGAACGAGTTGGAAAGGAGAGAACCCTATGGTAGTTCTTACATTGGTTCGATAAGCCCAAAGTAGAGGATACAGCATGATGTGCCAATTTGACTGGGTTGCGTTAATAATACACTTCTGAATAGTCTTCAAGGTCTTATTGACTGCCTTGACTTGACCATTCTCTTGTGGGTAGAAAGAAGACGAATGTTCTTGTTTAAACCCTAGCATAGTGGTCAATTCGGTCATCATGTTGTTTTGGAAGTGACTGCCATGGTCAATGACAATCTCTTTAGGAATACCGAAATTTGCAATAATTTGGTTGAAAACGAAAAAAGCTACAGTTTCCCTGCCAGTCTTATAGGTGGGCGTTGTCTTTGCCCACTTCGTGAAGTAATCCATAGCGACAATGATGTATTTGTGCCCCCTGACCAAAACTGGGTTGCACGTAATGTAATCTATCCCCCACTTGGTGAAGGGGCCCACTGAAATGACGGGAAATAATGGAGCAGGATGCGACTGCATCTTTATGGTATAAAGCTAACAAGGATGACAGCGGTTCACGGCTTCCACACAATCTTTAAAGATTGTGGGCTAGAAATAGCCAGCACTTAAGATCCTCTGGGCCGTTGCTAACCCAGATAAATGACCCCCACACACTCCCCTATGGGCATCATTTAGGACAATCTCGACCTCTTCATGGGTGAGGCACTGACGCAAAACAGAATCTACCCCTCTACAATATAAAGTATCTCCAATAATGACATATTTTTTCGCATGTAAGCGTAATTTGCGTCGTTCTTCCCGCTAAAAGGTTGTAGGACACTTTAAAGTCTGGAGATATACAAGTATATCTCCATACCAAGGGTCAGAGGTGGAAATCAAGAAAATGTGCTCATCTGGGAATGAATCTTCTTCAATGGATACATATTCTTCAACGGTAAATTCTGCAATAAGTTCTGCAAAAGCTAAGGATTTTTTGGATTTGGTGGATTGAAAATCTAAGTCAAACTCCTAGAGAATGACTATCCATTTGTTCAATTTGCCTCCAACTATACGTCAAGACAAGACATATTGGAAAGGATTAACATCTTCCACTACTATCGTAGTCCTCAGTAACATGTAGTGACGTAACCTCTAAACAACATACACAACTGCTAACGCCAACTTTTCGACGTGGAAGTACTTAAGTTCAGGACTAGCTAAAGCACGGCTAAGATAGTAGATAACGTGCTCTTGGAGCTCATCATCTTCCTGGACTAGCACTACCCCTACGGTCGACTTGGATGTGGCCAGATACAATATAAAATCACCAGACTAATCTGGTGGACGCAATAAAGGTGCTGACAACAAAGCTTTCTTTAATGCCTCGAACGTAAGTTATGTGGTTTCATCCCATACAAATGGGGTGTCCTGCTTCAATAGGCGCATGAAACCTTTAGTGATCTTAGCATAATTCATGATAAAATGCCGAAGAAAGTTAGACTTTCCTTGCAGGCTCTGAAGCTTCTTGGTGGAACAAGGAGGAGACAGATTTACAATGGCATCAACTTTCAAAGCATCCAGCTGAATACCTTTGTTAGAAACAATGAACTCGAGCGGCCTACTTGACTCGACACAAAAAACACACTTGTGGGGATTCAAGCATATTTTATAATGCCTGCATCATTCAAAAATTAAACGCAAGTGATCTGGGTGATCAATCCTCTTACAAGAATGTGCTAGTAGATCATCTAGGAAGGGTTCACCAATAGACTTAATGTGATGAAAGGCAAAATTCATTGCCCGCTGAAAGTTAGCCCCTACATTTTTCAATCCAAAAGGTATTTTCTTGTACGCAAATGTACCCCAAGGACAGATGAAAGTCATTTTATGTTGGTCTTCCAGCTTGATTTGAATTTGATTATACCCGGAGAATCCATCCATAAACGAAAATACTTCACTCCCTGCACAAGCATCAATGATTTGATCTATGAATGGTGTGGGGTAGTTACCCTTAGGAAAAGCTTTGTTTAAATTACGAAAGTTTGTATAGACACGTATCCTTCCTTGCTTCTTATCGACAAGAACAGGGTTGGATACCCATTCCATCAAAGAAATCGGATAAATAAAACCAACTTTCAACAACTTTTCAACTTCATCCTTAACAACTGCCGCTTTGCGTGGATTGACAGGTCTAAGTTTTTGTCGAACTGGTTTGGCATAAGGATAGGTTTGGATTTCATGTTCGACTATCGATGGATCTATGCCTGGCATCTCCTCATATGACCAGGCAAACACGTCGCAGAGCTCCTTAAACAAGGATGTATAGATAGCAATCTCCTCCAGAGAGCAGTTTGCACCAATATATACATTTTCCACAACATTGGGGTTCATAGAGATGTTGATAGGAATAGTAATGGAAATGTTTGCCATATTCCCCTCGACAAAGATTCCCTCCCCTGGTAAGGGATTGATTGGTATATCAGCATCACCTACCAGTCTCATATGGAACTCTTGATTTTCAATCCTACTTAACTTTGGAAGGAAATAGGATCTATGATGAAGATCTTCGCATATCTTATCTTGTCCGCTCATAGCTTCCAAAATTGCTTCATCAGATGGAAAAACCATGTCTAAGCAATCTTCAATATGAAAAGAGTTCTCTGCCCAAGCAGGCAGATAGGCTTCTTTTGGCTCCTTTGAGACTATAGGAGGAACCGAAACAGGATCAGCAATGGTGTTAACAATAGCTTGATAGGCTACTTCCACTGTCGATAAGGGCACTTCAGGCTCATGACGGGAAGGAATGACCCAAGGATCCGTTCTATCGCCAATCGTTGCAATAGACTTCCCTACACTAGTAGAACCTAAATAATTAATTGGGGCTAGGATATCGAATGTGCCCATTAACGATGAATACATACCAACACCTAAGCTCTCTGAAACAGGTTTGACTTGATCAACCAATGGCACGGTGGACTCATTAGTTTCCATGCGGCCTTTCCTAGTGAAACTGAGTTGGTCAATTGTAACCAACTTCCCTTCATGTGGAAACACTACCACCCGAAGAACAACCGATGCAATAGTAGACATGGCATAAGTCCAACTTCTCCCCAGAAGCAAGTTGTAATCCAACGACGCATCTATTACCTCTACTTCAACAGACACTGCCCTCCCTGCCAAATTTATCTCAAAAGCTGGTAGGATACCATGTGGACAAAATGACCTTCTGTCAAAAGAAGTAAGTAAGGTGTTCGATGGAACTATCTCTGGAGATCCAAGAGCCTTCCAGCAAGACAAGGACATGAAACATCTGGAAGCACCCTCGTCGACAACTAACCTTCCAATGGTTTTTCCACCATGGATGACATTTATCAACAAGGCCACATGATACGGTAGGAAAATTTTGACATCAGACAAATTAAACTTTGTCATGAGGCTCGTTGAATCCATACTACCTAAGGCAGCTAAGAGTGCATCTCGTTGGGCGGGACAACTCTGTAACACCTCCAAAGCTGACATCGCACAAGGAGTTTGGGCTAAATCTTCAACTACATAGTAATTGGTTGTAGCCGTAGCATTAGGATTATGCAATGCCTTTTTGAAGGCACCTTTTGGTATCTGAGGCATAGTTTCAACAGGTTTTTCAATTGTGAGAAGGTTAGAAGTTTCACCTATAGACTTACCCTTCTTAAGAGCCTCTGTCTCATAGTTCTTGTTTCTAGTCTGGAGTAATATCAGGGATCATACCATGTTGATATAATTTTGGTTAGGGGAATTAGAAGTGCCCCCTGCTACATTAGAAGTTGAAGCTGAATTCTGTCCTTGGGGAAAAGGATCCTTTAGGATAGCCAATTTTTTATTTTTGAGCAGCTTCTAAGCTTGATCTATAAGGGGACACTGATGGATCAGGTGATCTTCCTGGCACAACTTACAGGGAAATTTTACATTCTTATTCTCTTTTTTTCCCCCATCAATATTATTTGTGGGTTTTGGCTTGTTTTGGTTTCCCTCACCTTCCATCCCCTTTTTCTTTTTCCCACCGAGCTTCATATTGCCCTTTTGGGAGGATTGAGCAAAAACATTTGCATTTTGGGATGAGGGGGCAGCCTTTTTTGCCTTTTCTATAGACTGTTTAATGGACAACTCATGGAGTTGTTTTGCCAAAGATTCTATAGTGGAAGATCTAACTGAACCAACCACACCATCGACATGGGGTCCATCCCCTTTTTATTTTTCCCACCGGGCTTCTGATTTCCCTTTTGGGAGGATTGAGCAAAAACATTTGCATTTTGGGATGAGGGGGAAACCTTTTTTGCCTCTGATTTAGACTGTTTAATGGACAACTCACGGAGTTGTTTTGCCAAGGATTCTATAGTGGGATATCTAAATGAACCAACCACACCATCGACATGGGGTCCAGGCTTAGGTTTCTTGACACTATGTGTTGGCTCGGTGCATCAGGGATGATTTCTTATAAAATCCCAGACTGAGAGTATATAAGATCGATTTGTTGGGCCCTGAGGATAGCCTCTTCCTCATTAGTTACTCCTGAAGTAGATACATCCTTAGATATATATGACAATAAGGACTTAAGGAACCATTCTAATAAAAACTCGGGAGGGATAGTGGCCTTAATGAGCCTCTTCCGCCTTCGCCACTTTTGGATCTGATCCGAAATGTGAGTGGCTTTGTCCTTCCAAAAGGTGGACAATAAGTCTGTGCCTGCATCATACTGGATAGGAAGTTGGAAATGGTTAAGGAACACATTAGCTAAGTCCCAAAACTACCAAGTGCAACAGAGGGCAATTCAATGTACCACTTTATTGCGGCACTAGTAAGAGTTCTTTGGAACAATCTCAACTGAACGGTGTCATTGTTCAGTGAGTTGGAAGAGCACCACAAGTGAAAAGTGGTGATGTGAGCCCCTGGTTCTTCACCAACTTTGCCTTCGAATTTTGGAATATCCGAGGGTAACTTGGTAGGGATAGGTGGTCAGGTGGCATCATGTCTCACCGGGTCATTCATTAACTTGGACAAATATGGCAAATTTAAAGTTGTCAGGAAAGGAAGCTTGGGTCTAACCAGAGGTTGAAAAGTACCAGCTTGGGAAGTAGAAGGACTTGCCCCCTGGTTCCCAAATGTAAACGCAGGGTTTCCCCCAGCTACCAGTTACGAAGTAGTCGGACTACTTTGAAAAGGATTCCACCCATAAGCCAGTGGATTATTCATATGTGGTGTAATGTATGTGGTTTGAGCTGCTCTAGTTGAAACTAGAGTTTGGAAAATAGGAGCAGGTATCCCTTCGCTAAAAAGCGAGAAAGGAGAGCTCGTGAAAGGAGCCAAAACCAGCGTTTGAAAACCTTGACCATAAGGGTTAGTGTTTCCAAATTGCACTCCTACATAAGCAAGTATGGGGCAAAAATATGGAGTGGATGGGGGAATGTGCCCCCCATTCCAAGGAAAACCCTGGACAAATGAAGAGGATCCAACAGGACCACTCTGAGCAGTGTGTGCAAAAGAAGGTGAAGTAGAAGGTACACTGGGAATCCCGATAACCATCCCACGAGAATTTCCTACTACATTTATGGAAGCCGGTGGTTGAACCACCCGGCTAGCTGGAGTTAAGGGAGTAGTAGGTATACATTTTCTAAAAGTACCAACCGAGGGAGGTGGAATTCCTTCAGTCAGAATAGCTGAGATGGGAGTAGAAGGACTTTCTCCTACACTAGACATCAGTTTGCTCACAGGAACACCAATCACAGGTGAATTGAAAGGACGAACCCCGACGATCACATGATCGTTTAGGTTAGTAAGAGGTGAATTAAAGTTTCTTGCAAACTCATCAGCCTGCAAGTCTTCTATCTCTACTATGGTCGTATCAACCTGGTTTATCCTAAGTTATGGTTCACCCAGAACTTCACTAATTCCTACCGGTTCAAAGGAACCGTCTGTGTCAAATCTCCAACTTTAGGGGGGCGGTGGAGGCTCCACTGTAGTAAACGAAGGAAGTTTTTTCAACCTTCTTCACCTTCTAAGAGGTTGGTCCTCCATGATTGAAAATTTGACTCAATAAATCACACACCCTAAGGTCGGTTAAATACAAACAAACCACACAACAATCACTACAAAATTTTCTAAAGTCACAGCGGACACAAGGGGTAAAGATATGCTTTCCAGAAGAAAGCTGAGAGACAGTTACTTTTCATCCTTGTAGATGTTCTTAGGCACAAGCAGAGGAATCACCCACCGCCCTCCCACACCTTCTACCAGGGTTACCTTCCAAGCCCGTCCAAGGTCAACCAGAAATAGCTTTTCGGTGTACCAAAGTATGAACCCTAGATGTCAAAGAGACTAAAGGCTACCTCAACTATATTGACAGTCTAGGGGGGATAGTCGCAAGCCTGGTTCGTACACATGGGTAGGGACCAAATCCTGAAACCCTATCAACACCAAGCACCACATGCGATCGGGAGGGTGGTATTGACAGAAGTCCCCATATGTGCAAAAAGCTTGGTCTAGTCTTTGACAAGAAATCAGAGGGTTATCTCCTCAGTCTAAGCCTCCACGTGGCCTCGTGCTTAACTCCTATTTGAGAGGATCTTCCTAGATGCAATCAACATAGAAGAGGGTTTACCAATCGATTCGCCAACTACGTATGAATTTAAACACTTGTGGAGAGTTTAAACTCCATATTCCACAAGTCTAGCCTAAGCTAGTTGGTGTATGAGCCTATAAAATAAAACTTACAAATATTTTTTAAATTATATCGTTCATTTTAGGGGTCCTTCTTAGTCAGAAGGTAGATGGCATGAAAGACTGTGATGTTATAGACTCGATAAGAAAAAGTAAAATGATGTATAAAGCAAATTCCAAAGCAATTTGCAACTACTTAAACCAAATTCCTTTTCTTTTTGCAAATATAATCTAATGAAATTGAAAACTAAGTGTGAGAAACTAAGACTTCTTGTTATAATTTTTGAAATTTCATTTGAAAAATACTGAAAAGAAAACTACTAAATGAAAAATTATAAAACATTTTTTCTTCACTTTTTCAGATTCTTCAAAAACTACAATGCAACTAAATGCAAATTCTTTGAACAAGTTTGAAAAATCAGAGCATATAATAAGTAAAATGAAGTATAAAGGACCCAAAATAACCAACTTCAACCAATCAAGCAGAAGACTCGGAAAAAACCTAACTTGGAGAAACTATTGAACTCGAAAAGTCCATTAGATTCACAAAAGAACAAATGCCAAACCCACTACAAAATGCAGTACATAATATAAAGTATCCAAAGCCCTGATCACTGACCTACACACAATGCACTGAACTTATCGACCAAGCAGGAGGACCAACTTCAAATCACTAAATGAAAGAAAATTCAAACAAAGAAAGTTCAAAGGCCTGAAAACAAGCACAAAGTGTGACATGCAAGCCTTTATACTCATAGAGTCATGCCAACAACAGAAGACCCCCAAGCAAACAAAAGATTAAGCAAGACAGGAACAAGAAAACCCTACCCAAATTTTATGTTGCTACAAGATATACGTGACTGTGTATGCAGGAAAACTGCATACCATACGTGACTGTCTTATAGAGAAACCCGTGTATACAAGGTGTTATATGCAACTTTGTATAACAACAACCTGCGTATACAACTAAATTATTATCCAAAAAAAAAAAAAATAGTAAAGGCTTCTGGGCACACTACATTGTAAATCAAAAAGCAATATAAAATGATCACACTCATAATCATAACAAATACTGGTAAAGAACCTACAGGATAAACCCACAGTAGGTTGGGCTCCCCAGTGGAGTCCCTAGTTCTATTTTTCAGGACATTACACCCTTGTAACCTAGGGTTTGGGGTTAATAACTTACTATTAGACTTGCAGACAATCAGCTTTGATAGAATATGGGAAGAGAATAGGAAGATATCTTGGCTTACCTAGTTTATGACGGTTCATCCAAGCTTGGTCTTCTCTGTCCTCCAAAGCTTCTAGGGATGCTTCTCTCCACCTGCAAAGAACCAATTCTTCAAGCAATATCTCATATATATATAAATCAGAGGTTAGATGAAAAGCATATTAACCATATAATTGAACATATTCATTAAACCAATATACATGAGACAAGCACAATACAAGATTGGAAGAAGAATTCTCTCTATTAACAAAAGGTGAATAGGTAAGAATACCACCTAGCTTCTGACACAAGGACTCTAAGTTCTGCTGCTCCAAAACTCTGAAGGTATACCACCAGCATAACTTTTCTCTTCAAAAATTGATTGATTAGCCCCATCCCAAGGCCTCTATTTATAATTTGGAAATAGAGAGGTTTCGAAGGTTAGGATGGTTGAGATGGTTGGGATAGTTATGGTCTAGGACCCAACTAATCTCATCTAGTTATGATTTATATTTTTTAAGGTCAAATTAAGGTATACGCGAGTATTAATATAGGAAACTCGCGTATGATACGTGTGTTGCTCAAAGGGAACTCGCGTATGCAAGGTATACACGGGTTGCAATGTATATAGTAGCGTATGACACGCGAGTTGCAATGCATATAGTCGCGTATGCAACCCAAAACTCAGAATAAAAATATATAAGGCTGGTTTGAGGATAATGCATTAAAGGTCATGCACATCTATAGTGTTTTGGCCACTTCAATCCAAATTGTCCTTTTGTGTATCGACATGATGAATGTCAGTACTCGAATGGAGAAGTGCCATTTTGGCTGATAACAATTGTTGACTATTTTCCCTCAACATGACCAGCAGAGGCTGAGATTTTTCCCCTAGCATGACCTAGAGAGGCTGAGAGACTGGATCCAACATGACCTATAGAGGTTCGATGGGTTTCGTCATAATGACCAACAGAGGTTGATTGGTTAGTATTAACATGCTTCACAGAGGTTGAGTGTGTTCCCCCAGCATGACCCACAGAGGCTAGGTGGTTGGGTCCAACTTGACCTGCAGAGGTTGGAGGAGGTTTCCCAGCATGAATTGCAGAGGCTGGGTAACTAGATATAGCATGACCTATAGAGATTGGATGGGGAGGTTCAACTTGACCTGCATAGGTTGAACAAGTGCCCTCAACATAACATGTAGAGGCTTAGTGTGTGCCCCTAGCATGACCTGCAAAGGTTGAATGGGTGCCCCCTTGCTTTCGAGTGTTCTTCCTATTCTTCCTTCTTTTACTCCTTTTATACTATGGGTTACTAGTATCATAACTTTCAATGCATGAAGTAGAAGGAGGAGGACAGGAAGCTACAGGTGAAGAGAAAGTAATGTTTTTATGCCCTTGATATAAGCAGCTTACTTGAGAAGCGTCAGGAGCATTCATGATGGTTGAAGTCGAGAACAAACACATCAGTAGCCCTAGGGTGAATCACGGAAGATTCAAGGTGGCCATCAAAGGAACATGAACATTCCTTGTGGGAGGAATGGTACAAGAAGTCCCTAAAAAGGGGGGCTCCTAGTTGTTGTTCCTAGGGGTGTTATCCATAGTTTCAAGTAGGAAGACAAATTTTGAGGTCGACAGGAAACCAATAGTACAAAGAACACACCACTAGAATAAAATACCTAAGTATCAAGCCAGACAAACAAAGATGCCTTCAAAAGGAATGTCTAGGATGATGAGGGCCCATAACTAACCAGTGAAGGAAGGAGAGTAGTTGCTTGGAATCTCATGAATTCTCTGGGTGCAAGCATTGGTATTACCCAACCGCCCTCCCAAATTGTCAACAGAATTTACCTTCCAAGTCTACCTTAGGAGCAATGGAAATAACCTTCCATTTCCACCTATGTAAGATCCTAGTAGACAAGATATCTGGAGGAATAGTCCTCAGTCCAGCTGATGCACATGGGAAGGGGAACTAAGACAAAAAATAAAGCAGTACCAGGCACCACATGAGGCCGAGAGGAGGTACTGGGTGAGTCCCCAAATGTGCAACAACTCTGTTTTATGCTTTACTAAGAAGAAGAGGGGTATCTTGTTGATGTAATTGTAACTTCGGAATGTATTCACTTTCATTTCTTATCTATTGTAACCCTATGTTTATTCCATGATGTATTTTAATGTACTTGAGTCATGTCATACCCCGATGTTTATTCCAGGAAGTTTCTATAATGAGAAAGTCATGTCAAGTCATTGTGGGTAACTCTCCTATTGGTCAAGGGTTAAAGTCCCCACAGTTGTGGGGCCCTAGGGTTATTAGACTATCCTAGTGAATTCGACCCTAGGTGAGTCATTGTAAGTCAGGGCAATATTCCCCACCATTGTGTTAAGGATAAACCTCCTTGTTGGTCGGAGGAAGCAAAGTCCCCACAAGTTGTGGGGCACTAGGGTTATTAGACACTCCTAGAGATGTCGGCTATAGTAAGTAATTGTTAAGTGAGGCCGACATGTTGGAGTGGGTTCCAACTGAACGGAAGAATATAAATAGAGAGTGAGTCTCTCTATTTATCACACACACACTCACTCATTGGGGCGCATGAGTGAGAGAGGAGAAGCTCTCTCAGTGTGAGAGAGAAAGCCTACTGCTATCGGGAGATCATCTTACAGTTTTGAGCTTTTACCTTTTGTGTTGAATCTATCTTTGAGGAAGTTGTGGGGTTTTCTCCTTTATGGTTTCCCCGAGGAAAACTCTTTGTGTCTCTTGTCTCTTTTGTTGTGCTTGTGTTTGATTGTTGTGCATGTTATTCTCTCAGTTAAAGATCCTAAGATCATAATGGTAGCTTGAATGATAAAAATCCAACATGGAATCAAAGCTAACATGAGAATAAGACATTATGCAGCTACAGAAGCTAGGGCTTCTTACTTTTTGGGTCTCTCTCCACAATCCATCAGCGAACGTGTGCTAGGCCGACTCTCCATTGAAGGGCGCATCTTTCTGTCGAAGCGGAATTCGATTCCGAGCATTTTTCAGTTTTCGGTGTGAAAATTAAGGCTTTCTATAGAAGAGGAATTTTTGAGTGAGCCCAGCATAGGATTGATTTCCTCATCAAAACTAAAGTTTACAGACCTAGACCAATCTTTTTGGTTGGGTGAAACTTCGAGAAAGTCAAACCCTAGTTTGACCCCGAGCTAGAAAACCCCTAAATACCTAAAAATGCTAAGTTTTGGTACATTCGCTATATCCCATGATTGGTGAAGGTTCAGGAGCTGAAAATTGCAAAGGCTGAATATAAAGTCCTAATTTACATTGTGTCCAAAATTCTGCCTCAGATTCACTATATTCTGGGAGATATGATCCCTCCAAGTTAGGGTTCTAGCCTCTTCCAGAATTCATCCCTAAACAGGACACCTGGGGAGAATTGCTATATCTTGGGCTACACATGTCCAAATGAGATTTCTGAAGCTATTCCAGAAAGGGCAAGGACTGTAATTTCTATGGTATGATATTTTGACTCAGAAGATGAACCAATGACATGTGGTAGTCTATACAACTTCGTTGTTCTGAACAGTCATGTAACAGGTCACCTTGGGAAAATGATCATAAGTCCCAAGTGGTGAAACCAATTTTGATGAAAACTATGGTGTTGGAATAGGGACATGCGAGGCTACCTCAATGTGAATATTTAGATATAGAGGAGTAGTAATTTCAGATATACTACAGAAATAGTGATAGGATTTTCTGGAGGAGAAATTGGAAAACTAGGGCTTCCTGTTCCGGGAGCTTCCCTCCACTATTTTCAAAAAAGGAGTACTTTGGATAGCTCCATTTGAAGAGATCTATCTTTCTATCCAACCAGATCTAAAATATTCCAAGTTTTGAAAATTAGGTTTTCTCTGACAAACCCTAGAACAACCAGCTCTAAAACTAGGATGGACACGTCAAATCAGTAAGATCTAATCTATTGTTATTTTCATTTGAGGTTCTCATTTCAACGTGATCTATCACATCAGCTTAATGATAAGCTTGGTGAAGTTGACAAATTCCAAGCATGGAAGTATATGATCTCTCTAAAGAAAGTGAATGGGACACCTACATGAGTAGAGAGGTTCCAGTTCTAGAGGGAGATGAGGCTAGAATCCTTACACAAGAAGAACTTGGTTAAGGCCAAGAAGATCATTGTTGATTCAATCACGAATCAACTTATACTACAAGTGTCTTCCCTAAAGACACTAAATATGTTTGATTCCTTGACCAAGCTATTTGAAGGGAAGAACATACATCAAAAGATGACCTTAAGAAACCAGTTGAAGGATGTGAAGAGTCAAAATGCAGAGACCATGCAGTCATACTTTACAAGGGTCTCTCAAATCAAAGAACAACTTGAAGTGGTAAAAGAAGAAGTGGAGAATGCAGAAGTGGTGATAGACACCTTGAATGGCCTCCCAGGATCATGGGATTCATTCATTCGAGGAATGTGTGACAGAAGGAAGTGATTACTATTAGCAGACTCTAGGAAGAAGCTTGACTCATAAGAAGAGAAGAGAAGATGGGAGATCAAGCTCTCACCATCCAAAGAAGATCCCTCAAGCAATGAGGAATATGAAGAACTCAAATCTTGAAGTACCTCTTATTCATCTTATCATTTGGATAAGAAATGATGCTATTATGAATGAAGAAGACGATGAAGCTGAAGATTCAAGAAGGAGTCTACCCACGAAACAAAAAAAGATAAGTATTCAATTGTCATTTCATCATATTGTTTTGTTATGCATTTGTTTATATTCAGTTGATGTATTATGCATGACAGGATGTTTGCATTAACGACAGTATACTACTAATATGTATGTGATGGGTAAGTAGCTCATGGTGCTATACAAACTCTCCATTGCTACTTATCTAGAATGAAACCTCTTTGCTAACATATTGGATTAGTGCACAATCTCAATGTTGTCCTGGTAGAGATGGAAGGCATATAGAAAAGTTTCGTGAGATATGGATGAATGTTGTATTGGATAAAGTAGTTTCATGATCACATATTTATGCATAAGAATGTGCGAGTATGAATATTCCTTATGAAATTTTTCTAACCATACAAATGCATTTGACTTGTAGGAAAGATCGAATACATAATTGCCTACAAGCAAAGAAGGACGAGACTTGTTCCGAAGAACAAGTGACAACAGTTCAAGATGAATATGACGAATACAGCGACATCATTGATGCAGAACCTTCAAGCTATGAAGAATTCCAGTTCAAGAAGAATGATGTCTAGGATGCAGTATCAATACATGAAGGGAAGTTCATAGTTCCATCATGCAGTAGATGGAAACATCGTGGGATACAAAGCAAGATTCATAGCACAAGGCTTCTCACGAAAAGAAGGCCTAGACTACGAAGAGACATTTGCAGCCAATAAGAGTTTAAACACATATATGATGAGCTTGATGAAGATCTTAACCTTTGCTACAAGGTTGAAGATGCAAGTCTATACACTAGATGGTCACATAGAATATTAGTAGCATAGGAAGCTACTTGTCATTCCCGTACAGAATGTTTCAGTGCATAGAGTACGGAAGACAGAGGGAGTATGATGCTCCACTTCAGAGGGAGTGACTGCAGAAGATCTAAGGTTCAACATGGTACGACGGGATGGATAGATTACTGATGACTCTGGGATTTACTGAGAGTAAAGCAGACTCCAACCTTGCTTCAAGGTTGAAGGCAGAAGACCAGTGATGCTCCTGTTATGTGTCGATGCACTGTTTTTCTAGGCATGGAGGTGTGGAAGAATGCGGATGGAATATTCCTTGGATAAAGGAAGTATGCAGTAAAGATCCTAAAGAGGTTCGGGATGATTGACTGCAAGGCCATGACCACACCTATGGCATCGAACATGAAGCTATTGAGTGATGCTTCATCAAAGATAGTTGATGCTACGATGTATCGTCAGATGATTGGGTCCTTGATATACCTGATGAACACAAGACCAGATATTTGCTTTGCTGTGAACACTTTGACCCAGTTCTTGACAGATCCAAGACATGTTCACTTGATTGTTGCAAAGAATATTCTAAGGTACCTGAAGGGTACAGTTGATTATGGGCTCAAGTATGATGCGAATCAAAAGATTAACCTAGAGGGTTATGTTGATTCAGATTGGGCAGGCAGTGCCATCGATAGGAAGAGCACTTCAGGGTGTTGCTTCAGTATGGGATCAGGTGTGATCTCTTGGTTTAGTAGGAATAAATCCTGTGTGGCACTAAGTAGAGTTGAAGCAGAGTATGTCGCAGCTTGTTCAGCTAGTTGTGAGGCAGTATGGCTGAGGAAGCTACTGTCTGATTTATTTTGGATGCTACTTGTATACATTGTGACAACTAGAGTTGTGTGAAGTTGTCATAGAATCTAGTGTTCCATGGCACGCATGTCTCAACAGTATATAAAGTGTGTAGTGTCCATACTCTTCACATATGGAGAAACAATACTTTGTCCTAAGGTTGGAATTCTTTCCTTATTTAGGGGGATTGTTTCCCACTCATTTTGGTTACCCAAGTTCTAGTTTTACTAGGGAGGGGGATTGCCCACTGTAATTGCTATTGGTTTTTTATATTCCCTCCTTTCTTCTTCCTCTGATTCTAAGGATTTGGGTGATTAGTTGTGTTTAACTGATCAAATCACTGAGTTTGTTTTGTAGGAGAAGGATGTACTAAATTTAACCATGTTTGAGGCATGGGGGAAGGACTGGGAGGAACAAAAAATGGGAAATATGGATTATATCCAAGTGAAAAAATATATTTGTGTGGTGCTCTATATGATGTGGATGAAGGAGCGGGTGGTGCCATTTGAGGTGCAGGTACCAATGGTGCTTTGATATCATTGAGGTATGTAGAACAGTAGGGTCAATATGATAACTGCCCAAATGAAGGAGTTGGTGCAGTTGTAGGCATCACATATACAAGTGGTGTTGGCGGCTATTGTTGTGTCATAGTGTATGGCATAGGAGTTAGTGGTTGGGAAACATTTCCCTACTAAGAAACAATATAAATAAGCCTATCAATTGAGTGAGACATACCCGAGGGTGTTGAGTTCAAAGAATGATGGCGAGGGGCATAAGGGAGGACGGTATACATATACCTGAATTGTGCATAAATCAAATTGAAATGTTGGGCATTGAGGATGGGCTCTTCTTCTATTTTGGAAAATGAGGTTGTCACATTCTTTGCAATCATGGGTTGGAGTGATTTAAGGAACCAATCCATAAAATTGGGGTTGGATGTCTATTTTGCATAGAGTATGACATCTACACCATTCGTGGATGTGATCCATGATATGGGTGGAGTTGTTCTAACCAAAATTATATGAGGATTTCGAGCATTAGGTTGTGACATATGGGTAACTCACAATATGTGAGGAAAATAATGGCAATAAAATCAAAGGTTGTATACATCATACATAGTAATTTGACATACCATTTTTTTGTTGTTCTCGTAAGTGTTCTCTGGAAGAGTCGAAGATGAACATGGTCTTTGACGATGCTATTAGATGAGCACCAAAGGTGGAAGGACATAACATGGTTAGTCAGATCATATCCCTAAATCCCTTCAAATTTTGGAATATGTGAGGGAAAGGGAATCTTAGGGGGACTTTATGGCCACATTGGGTCATTATGAATGGGGCCATTCATCAATTTGGACAATTTAGGGAGATTCAAGCTCATCATGAAATAAAGGTTTGTATTTGTTGCTGCCGTGGTGGTTTGTGTGTTGACCCCTCTTGTAGATGAGAGTTGCATGAATTATGGGGTATTTACTTCTTTAGAAGGAGAACATGGGGGTGTGCTTTCTCCTACAGAAGGAGATGACTAGGGGTTATTTCCTTTGGGAAGAGGAGACGTCGTATTGCCTCTTCCATGACATGGGGAAGCAAAGAGAGTTGTATTATCTCAAAGTGGAGAAAATGGAGAGTTAATCAAGGTGCACCCTCATCGAGATGACCCTAACAACATTGCCTAAGAATTCCCCCAGCTAGAGTATCTCCCTCATGAAATACAAGGAGAAAATGGGAAAACACCTCTATGGAGAGGAGAAACTCCTTGTCGTCTAAGAGATTGTCTCATATTTCTTTGTGCTTCTATGGTTGTGGTATATGTGGTCAAATGAGAGTGATGATAAAGTGGTATAAACACAAATGAATAGATGCAAAAATATGCCAACCACAACATATGTAATATGGTGCAAAGTGAGTGATAGGTGTTGAGTCTTCATGCAAATAATCCACAAGTTGGTTCTTTTTAATTATGAGTTAGGTGAACTTGTTAAAAAATAAAGTAGATGTAAATTACCTAAAAGACATAGCGTCCTTCCTCACAAAAGTAACCATGCCTTCCAATAACTCACCTATTGATGGTGATGAAATCCCCCAACAATGGCTAATTAAGGTATGATAGATTCAGTTATCAAGTAATTATGTTGGGAATATGTTCTGGAAGGGATGGCAACATTTCCAATAGTTAACAAGATTTGACTCAGGAATCAATTGCACCCATGACTGCTGTCTAGTGTTATTATAGGTTTTGGACACTAAGATACTTGCATCAAGTGTGGATAAGTGGTTTGTCTTTGAGCGGTAAAGTGTCATCTCCATAAAATTATGAGTCTCTTTGTGGCAAGTAGATACAAGTATACCTTGGCTTTCATGTCCTTGGGCACCATGCCTTCTTATCAAGGTTGTCTTCTTGCACTTTGTTGATAGTAGGATTTAAAAGTACCCTAAGATTCAACAACTACTATGTTTCAAAAATGTATAAGATTGGTGGGAATTATTCAGATGCCTAGACCAATCAATCCTAAACTAATTAAAATGTTATTTTGTGACCGCATGTGGAGGATTTTAGTTGGTTTGAGAATTACAAGTGCAATGTTGATTTTAAAATGATGCAAATTGATTAAGGAATGTAAGAGAGGTATTTCAAACTTTCAAATCATTATAATCCATCCAAATCACTAAGAGTGCAATATGACAAGCATACTATATGAGAAAGAGTATTTAGTCTCATGGTGTGTGCTTAAGTGGAAACCATGCATGTGTTTGAAAAGAAAAATGAAATTCAAATGTGCAACTAACTAAAGAGCATAAAGTAAAGACACTAAGTATAAAATGATTGTTTTGCAAATAACAACTAAAAATGCTTAATGAAATAAATGTGTGAAAATAACCTATTCCAAATAGTTCATCCTTTTCTGATTTGCCAAGATCAGTAAGAGTGCAAGGGAAAGAGCATACATGGTGTAAGAGGATATTTTAGGTATTTTGCCTGTGTGAGAAAGTAAGTTACACTATCTTGCATAAAACAAAGAAATAAGCAAGAAGCAATCAGATATATAATTAGAGGTAGTTAAATAAAGCTGCCTAGACAAACAATTTCTATGAGATGGCAAGCATAATCATTCAGCTGCTAGCAAGTACTAAGGGGTCCGTCATAAAATCCAAAGTCTTTTAGCCTATGCAGTATTCAAGAAATCACCTTTTTAATTCCTATCTTGGGATAAGTTATGTAATTAGTAGAGAAAATGTAATTTCATGTGAGTTATTATTTCCTATTTCATTAAGAAGCAGCCATTTAAATTGCAAGTAGCTATGGGAACATAGGTAAAAAGAAAATAAAATAAATAGTTGCATGGGTATTTGACCCATAGATGCACGAGTACAATGTTACAGAGGTCATGCTAATTTACTGTGCTAATAAGCATGACTGTAGATACGCTATGTTGTGTGGTTGAAATGTCAGGAACTATGCTACTGATAAAAAATAATAATCTAGGCAGAGGGCTTTCAGATTCTGACTGTTGAGAGTGTATAGTAAGCTCATGCACATCCACAACACCCAAAATAATTTATATAGTGAAAGGAAACCTATCTATAATGCAACGAAGAAAAATAAGAGTGGAGTCACCATAAATACTATTGTGGAAAAAATAACCACAGGGGTGAGTAGTCCTCCTACGGGTTGAGAAATCCTTGAGGTTGTAGTAAGGACGAAGTATTGTGTTTGTAAATTATTAGTATACCAAACACCAATTGGAAAATCAAACACTAAACGATAAATAAAACAAAACTAACAAGAAATAAATGGGACAAGTGCTAAGCAAAACAAAATAGAACAAGTGTATTCCAAACCAAATGTTGATTGCCTATTAGTTTAACTAAATACAATGGTGTCACCCAAGAGCTGATGGGTTCAAGGGAAGCCAACAATATCCATTAACGAGGTCCTTTTTGTCCACACAACTGGAAGAGAACTAGCATAGAACACTAGAGAAACACTTGCTTCTTAAACGAAGAAAGCAAGGGACCTTTTACATGCCAATTTGAGATAGGGAGAGGATTGAAAGATGAGATCTCAATGCAATTTTCTTAGCATAACTTTGCTCTAATTTTGTCCTATAGAATTCATTCCCATGCCTTCCTTTTATAGGCCAAATACAATCCAAGAAACATCTATATATAAATGTGAACACTCTCACCTTTGAATTGGTTCTCAAAGTACACGAGGTGGGGGGCTATTGAACTCTCCCAAACATTTGAGGAGACTCATTCGGATTTTGGAGCCAATATAGTCATTTTGAGCTTTGAATGTGCCTTGGAATAAATCATTCCTATTGTTTGAGAGTCACACTGGTTTCAAAGGAAACGTCACATGGATACACATGTGTAACTGAACGAAAAGGTCACACTAATTAGCGCAGGTGTCCAGTTCTTCTAGCTGTGCAATTTTTTGTACTGGCCGCCTTTGACATTTTAGGGCTCAATTGGTATTTTGGATCTCATGAGGATGTCTTTGGTGAGTTGCATGTTGTATGTTGATGGTGTCTTTCTACAAGATTAGGAAAAATATCGCATGTGTGCAAGATTCAAGCATTAAAAAAAAACATTGAGATATTTTTCATAATAATGGCATGATTTCAAAATCTCCCATCCAACCAAAGAGGGGGGTAGGGAAGACATAAGATAAAAACTTGTGCTAGATAATGGTAAGTTGGGGCCGTTCAAGGAGGACTGAGTATGGAAACCAAAATAAAATCCAAAGGAAAAAGCCTTGGGCTCAGTTAACAATTTCAGATGGGATGAGTTTCCAGTTGGAAGTATTAATGGTGGCTTTAGGGCCTTTAGATTGGGGAAGCCATAGTCTAGTGTCCCTTGATGGTTTTTCTTTTACTCAATATTGAGGGATTTTGGGTAGGGATTAATATCTATGTTCTAAGCCATCTTATTAGGATTTTAGGACATAATATTCTTTTATTTCAATAAACCTTGATTTCTGCATCCAAGTCAAAGGAGGTGATGGCCTACATTTTATCAGGGTAGAATGTTGTCGCAACCAATGCTAATGGTATGTCATGAGGCTTGGTATTTACCTAGAACCCTTTGAGGGAATAATTTATAGCATTCTATTTGAATATGCGGATCCTTCTCAATGAGATGATAAGAGAGGTAGATTTCCCTTTGAAGTTATTAAATTGTTAAGGACCACACATAGACAGAAAAAGGTTGTGGTCGATATGGCTCAAGGATGAACTACTGGCCAACCTAGGTCTTATTCTGTGAGGTGGGGATTAAACCTTCTTTTGAGTGATAAGAAAACTTGGGTATGTTGATCTTGCTCAAACCATTTATCCCCATTTATTGCTCAGTATTTTGCGAAAATCAGGATAACAAACATTACTCCCTCACCTCTCATTAATACTTAGAGAAATGGAAGGCATGGGGAAGAGGCCATGTCAAACAATATCAATAAGTTGTTGGTAGTAGAAGGATTATTGGAAAGAGCTTTCAAGTATATAGTTCATGGGTTGAAACTTTCTAAACATCGGATCACCTTTCGATACTTCTTCAGTTTGACTTCAAACATGCCATTTTCAAATTTCTGTTCAAATACAACCATGCACTAATTGCATAAATGAAATTTATTGATCTTGTTTGAAATAACTGGGTCTCCTTCGATGTTGACACTGGTATATTTGAGATGCAAAATGGGGTTGGGAATCTGAAGTCTATAGAATTGATGATTTCTAGATGGAGTAGAACTAATAAAAAAGAGATGTAAATGGAGCTAAGGGAAATTGAAGGGGAAATCAAAAGATTACTACAATAATTCAGTTGGGACCTTCTCTGATATTGACAACGAGATGCTAGGTGATTTAGAAGCTAGGAAATTTGACATCCTTTCTGTAGAAGTAGAAATGTGGAGGCTAAAAGGAAATATGGCTTGCGTAGGGGGGAAGTAACACCATATTCTTCCATAAATTTGTTGAGCAAGATAGAGCTATAAATTCAATCTGGGAGAATTAGGGGCACACGAGGGAGTTGTGTAGATCTCGAGAAGAACTTGAAAGTGAATATTTTCACCATTTTAGAAATTTGTATCAGGCCTTGGGACACAATAATATTGTACAACCGTTGGAGGAATTGCAAAATCTTCCTTCCTATTTCTCAATGGAATATTGTTGTAGGATTGACTATCCGGTCACATTAGAGGAAGTTAAAAATACTAGTGCAATATTTGCAAAGGCTAAGATCCCTGGACCTTATGGATGGACCTCATAATTTTTCTTGAAATTTGTTCACCTCATTGGTAATGATTTGCTAGCAATGGTGGAGGAATCCAAGTCCTTGAGGAAAATATCGAGATCCCTAAACTCGATTTTCATCACCCTGATCCTGAAGAAGTCGAAACCCACCTCATTTAATGATTTTAGGTTAATATTCTTATGCAATCCGTTGTACAATATAATTTCCAAAATTATTGCAAACATGGTAAATCCCTTTCTATCAGCTTTCCTCTCCAAGGAGAAGTTTGGGTTTCTCCATAACAAGCAACTTTTTGATGCAATTGGGGTGGCACAAGAGGTAAGGCACTCAATCAAGGTTAAGAAAATAGAGGTTGTCCTCTTTTAACTAGACCTAATAAAGGCCCATGATAATGTGAATGGGACTTACTAGGATTGATTCTCCTTCAGACAGGTCTGAGTCTGAATGTTACTCAGTGGATTATGGCTTTTGTGTTATCTATTGATTTTTTCATGTTGGTAAATGGATCCCCTACAATTTTTTTCTAGAGTCAGAAGGCCTTGAGATAAGGTTACCCCTACCACCATTACTCTTTTTAATGGTCATAGATAACCTGAGCCTCCTAATTGCAAAAAAATAGGGATAAAGGTTAGATTGCATATGTGAAGGTTTCCGCCAACCATGTGTTGTCCCACTCCTTATTCATTGATGATGTGATGCGGTTTAGGGAAGGTACTACCCTAGAATTAACCTAGTATAAACATGTATTTGACTTCTTCGACAATGTTTTGGGGATGGTTATTAGTATAGATAAGTCTTGTTTTTTACAAAATGAACTTGTCCCTCGCATCTCTTAAGGTAGTAGAGACATAATTCTTTTTCATGTGAGCTATTTGGGGGAAGGATGCAAGTTCTCGGGTTACCATTTGAAGCCAAACTCTTACTCAAAATTAGATTGGAACTAAATACTTCGGAAAGTGGATAAGAGGATTGACGATTGGTGTCTTAGGTGGCTATCACTGGAGGGAAGATTGGAATTTGTAAAATTGGTACTATAAAGCATACTTGTTTACTGGATATCCTTGGAAAAGGTGACTACTTTCATTTTTGAGAAGATAGGACAAAAGTGCTTCAATTTTCTATGGTTTGGGAAGAAGAAGAAAAATGAGATACATTTGGTTAATTGGGAGAGACTGGCACAACCAAAGGTGGAGTGGGGTTAGGGATTATTGTGTTAAATTTACATCATCATGAGTCATTCTCCAAGTCAATATTCTACATTAGGATTGGGCCTCATGTGTTGAGGTAATAGGGAGCCTGAGTTGGACTCATAAAACTTTGAGTAAAATTCTTGGGTTGGACCCAAGAATGACTAAGCCTTTATGTGTAAAGGTTAATCCTCATGTGTTGAGGTGAATACTTTGATATGTCAAAGTGATGATGTTGTATAATCTTGTTGAGGGAAAGGAATTATGTACCAAGTCAGATCCTCATGTGTTGAGCTGGGCCTCATGTATAGAGGCAATGCTTTTCTAGTTAAAGCATGTTGATGTGTGACATTCTACTAACCATTTAGTATAATTGTTATGAACAACATGTTATTTTTTAAATAATATTTTATTAAATTTTAAAAAGTACACGTGATAGCTCGCATGGATGTGGCTCATTGGTGGTTCAATTGTTATGAATTCACTCGTTGTAAAATGGAGGCCACGAGTTCAAATCCCACCCATATTTACCTGCGTCCCATGTCTTACGACGGGTGTGGGGAACCTATAGGTATAGTGGTAGCAAGAATGGATCCATGGACCTTGTGTCATGTGAGTACCAACCTAGCTCCAGTTGTTGATTCCCCTAGTTACAAAAAAACGTACACATGTCAACTCTTGGATGAGCATGAAAAAATTTACTCATCCTTTACTGAGCTATAAAATGCACCTCTTAATATAATTATTAAATTGATGCCTCTTTAATTTTTACGTCGTAGGCATTTTCTAAATGAAAGAAGCTATCTCGAAAGATTCCTCGTCTCCCTGGCCATTAACATCCCAACATCTATTGCCTAGTTATTGGCGAGTTTAAATGTTAAACTTTCTGGTTATTGTATCCTATGATCCGGTAGGGATGGAAGAAGGCGGCATGGAGTTGATCGGTTGGTTTTTTGTGCCAGGATTTATTCTATCTGTTCGTATTCTTTTCACGTAAGCTCTTCATCTGCCAAGTCCATGCTTATCTTAAACTCGCTCTACGTTCTATTTTTTTTTTTGGTATGGCTCTACATTTGGCAGAGATTAAAGAACCACAGATAAAATTCAGGTTATTGCAGTAGGTACCAAATTCAAAACTCACATATACAATAGTTTTTTATGGCAACGAAAATATAAAATTGTCAAATTGAGACCTCATTGTTTTTTTCACGCAGTTTACACGGGGCTTTCACACCGATTTGGGATACGCCAACGTCGAAAGTCAGAAATACTATCTTCGACGTTTATTTATTTGAAAATAGGAAACTTTGAAAATAAAAAATGTCGCAAATCGCATGTTGCAAAATCCAAAATTGGACCATATGGTTTTTCTGCAATTGTATCGATAATTGCCGATTTTTAATTTTGTTACGTCACGTCGTGGTTAAATTTCATAGTTCTTATATCCCGTAATCTGGTAGGGACACATTATGGACTTTAGTTGCAGAAAATGGCGGCATGGAGTCGATCGATTAAGTACACATTCTAAAAATTATCAGGATTTATTCTGTCTATTTATATGGATTAGATCGGTACCGTCTTTTTTCTCCAGGTGGATTGCATGTTTTCATGACACTTCTATCTGTTGTTGTGCCTGAATGGATTGATGGACTCAATGGATTTATTTTCAATTGCGAATCCTTCTTTCCAGTTGGTGTTTACTGTGTTTTTTCAATAGGTGGCTTCCGTGTTTTCGCTACACTGCTATATGTTGTCCTAAATGAGTGGTGCTAGAAATTATTTTCAATTGAGGATTTCATACAATTTTGTAGTTCATTTCTCTCAATTTGGAATATCTCTTGCAAAGACTTTATCCCTGCGAAGATTTTTCAAGCTTTAGTTTATTTGGGTTTATGCTATGTTTTTCTACAGCGCTTTTGTGCATTTAGAATCTCAGTTTGGCATCAATTTGGTCATGGTTTTGTTTGACTGCTGGTTCAAGTGATGAAAGACACTTTTCCCATGTCTCTTCATTCACATTAACGCTTCATCAATGCATTGTTGTTCCATTAATGCAATAAACTTTGTCATTTTTGGTAAACATGGGGTTGTGTCTTCAATTTTCCTCATCTAATGACGATCTACAAGATCTTCTTACAATTTTTCATTTATCACATTCCCTGCTACACCACCTTTGCTTTCCACATATAAAGAGGCCTTCAGGTAATCACTATTTCTTACTATTTGTTGTGTTCCATCTACGCTCTGAATTTATGTTAGAAGATTTTGAAGTTTGTTAAATTTGCTAAATTTGTAGGTATTATTTAGTCCTTCATTTAGTTTGCTTATTAGATGGTGAAACACCGTTGCTGTATTTTAACTGAATGTGATTCTTGCTTTGTTGCAAAAAGATTGTGGCATGTATTGGTTATGTCATGCCTGTCAATACAATATCAGGTATTAGTTTTTTGTCTAATTTAAAATGTTCCTTATGAGATGGTCAAACACCCTTCATGTGTTTCAATTGATTCTTAAAATAGGCATAGACTTATCGGAGAAATAACTTTTGCGAAAATAATAAGAACGGGGAAAATAAAGCGTGAAAATCCGGATTTGGAAATCTGAAATAGGAATACCGACATGTTCCTATTTGAACACATATGATTTCTTGATATGTTGCAAATTTTGATATCGGAATATAGCATGCTCCTTATTGCTACAAAATACAACATAGATTTCCAAATACCGAAGTGTCGGAAATTGGAAATAGGAACATGGACATCTTTGTATTTGAACACATAGGATTTATGTATATGTCACAAAATCGGAACATTTTTAATCTCGCTAAACTTGCAGGTATTGCTTACTTCTTCATTTAGTCTGCTTATTAGATGGTGAAACATCGTTGCTGTGTTTTAATTGAATGTGACTCTTGCTTTGTTGCAAAAAGATTGTGCAATGTATTGGTTATGTCATGCCTATAAATAAAATGTTAGGTATTAGTTTTTTGCCTAATTTAAAATGTTCCTTATGAGATGGTGAAACACCCTTCATGTGTTTCAATTGATTGTTACCATGGAAATGTAATTTTGTTGATTTCAAAGTAATTACATCTTCAAATAGAAGATTGTCGATTTTTGATTTCCGATTTGAGGATATTGGAAACATTTTCCAATATTTCAGATTTTTTTTAATATTTATATAAATATATGGAAATAAATTATCCATTGAGTTTGTTGAGTTTGCAAAATCATCCATGTTGTATGTTGATAAATTAAATTAAGAATGAACCTAATAACCAATCTATAAAATATTGCGGCATAGTATATGATCCCACTGGTATTAACTATAACTACTTGAACAATAATTACTATTGATAAACTATAGTAATTATCTCAATATGGCTTCTTTTGATATTAATTTATACTTAGGACTAATTAATACCTAATTGTATTTTATAGTGCGTCAATTATTACATTATCAAGTTATAAATATTGATATTTTAACTAATGGATTCGATCCCCAAACAGATGATAGCCTATACCAACTCCATCAGAAACCCCAACTTACAAGTTCAGCAGTCGTTGAACGAAAAGAAGGACCAGTAATTTTTATTACGTGGAAGACACAATTATGCAATTAATAACTTAGGGATATAATATTAAAATCGGAAATTGAGTATAATTAATATCTTAACCATTAAAATCTTAACTTTTCTCTTGTCCCACAATCTTCGGAAATCTTATCATTTCCAGCTTCCCAATTTTTAAGTAACATTTGTATATAACATTAAAAAAACAAAATGCAAATATTTAAATAATTATTGTATATAACATTAAAAAAAACAAAATAAAATGCAAATGTTTAAGTAATATTCGTATATAACATTAAAAAAAATTAACTTTTCTCTTGTGCCACAATCTCCGGAAATCTTAGCTTTTCCAGCTTCCCGATTTCTTAGTAATATTTATATATAACATTAAAGAAAAAATGTAAATATTTAAATAATATTTGTATATAACATCTAAAAAAACAAAACAAGGTGTAGAACAACACAACAGGCCGAAAATGTAGAGCCAGACGAAAAATTGTAAACATAAAACATAAATTTCCCAATTCTGAAATGTCAGAAATTTACAATAGGAACATGGACTTGTTCGTATTTGAACACGTACAATTTCCGGAATCTGAAATGTTGGTTATTCGAAAATATAGAACATACGATTTTTGCAATCGTAAATGTCGCAAAATCCAAAAATATGCTTTTCCTTGTTCGCAAAACGTAAACAAATTATAAATGTATTTGGGTCAAATGTTATTTATTCAAATGTATCTATGGATCGTAAACCAGGAAATAAGATAAAAATAAATGCGACAAATACTTTTTCGATTTCCGTATTCGAAAATCGAAAATCAGACCAATACACTTGCGAGAAAAAATGGTATGAGTTTTTTCATTTAGGATCTTTGATTTGTTTGAACCTAAGTTTGAATTAGGTAAAATTGGGCATTTTCAATTCTAAATGTCAGGAATCCGAAATACGAACATCGACATGTTTGTATTTGAACACATCGGATTTCTAGATATGTTGCAAAATCAGAAATCAGAATATAGCATGTTCCTTGTTGGAAAACATAGGACATACATTTCCACATTCCAAAATGTCGATAATCGGCAATACAAAAAATGGACATGTTCGTATTGCAACACATATGATTTCTACTCGATACGTTTATAGGTCAAACAGATTGAAACTAGAGTAATTAAATATCTTAATGAATAACAACAACCAGAATAATGAAATATGTTAATGTGAAGAATTTTGTTTTTATGTATCCATTTTATACTGGAGAAATGATTACGTTACATTCCCAAAAAAATTATATTTTCATTCTCTGTTTCATTTCACTGGAAAAATAACCATTACATTATGGACATTATGGTAACTGAAGATTCTATTTCATTATTGCTACATGGTGCTGTCAACCTTTCTCCATTGGTATAGGTCTCCGCATTAAACCAAGTCAATTCACTCAACTCATCATCTATTCGGTTCCTAATCTCTATTTCGGACGACCTTCACAAGCATGAGCTACTTCTTCCATTTATATATAGTCACCTTGTGGAAAATGGACAACTAAAACAAGGAACTATAATCAAAATTACCCAATGTTCATGCAACATTGTACGTAATATAACATACGTTCAATTTCATCTCTCTTTTCCTCTCAATTAGTTTCACACTGTTCATGCATTCAATGTTTGTGTCACATTCATGTCTAATATACTTCATCTCACAAGACTATCGCATTGATTGCACTTGAGGTTGTCAGAGTGGATGCAGAAATTATTGGAGATCCTACACCTTACCACTTACCTGTAACTTATCCTTCTCAAAGTAGTTGTTATGTTCCACTAAACACTAGCTCAATAAATCAAAATCTTGGCTTAGTTGGAACAACTATCCCATTCACATCACTCTCCTCTTCTACCAAAGTTTGGAACATTCAAGGCTGAGTTACTGCCAAAACAAACATACATGAATATGGCAACCAAAGAGGAAAAGTGTTTGGTTTTTACCTTGTTGATGCTTCACACAATGAAATACATATATCCGCATTCAATGAATTGGCACTCTCTTTGTATGACCAAATAGAAACTGGAATAGTGTACATTGTATCAAATGGCACAGTTAAAGCATCCAGTCCAATTTTCAACCATTTGAAAAGCCATAATGAGATTTTTCTAGGTTCCACTTCAACCATTGAAGCATGCTTAGATGAATATCCCTTAATACCTTTATGTTGCTTTAACTTTAAAATTATTAAGGAGATTCAAAGTATACCAGTAAATTCCATGGTTGACCTTGCTAGACTTATCATTTCAGTTTCACCTACATCCATGATACGAAAATGAGATAGTGTTGAAAATGTTAAGTGAACCATTGGACTTTGTGACATGTTAGGGTACAGTATTAACATAACACTTTGGGGAGATCATTGCCAAATTCAAGGAGCTAAGCTTGCCAACCTTCACGGTTTACCTACTCCTCCAGCAGTAGTGATCAAGGGCGGCTGTGTTACAGATTTTAATGGAAAATATGTTGGCACTATTTTGAACTCTACTATATTTATAAACCCAAATATCAAACAAACATCAATTCTCCAAATATGGTTTAATGACAATGGATTTCGTTCAGCATTTATGTCTTTGAATCGCAAATTCAGTGCCTCTAATTCTACTCATCAGAATGTCATTACCATCAATGAGCTACAAACTCTTCAGGCATCTGAAAAAGTTGTTTGGTATTCTCTTGTTGCAACCATCACAAATGTTAACATGGATGACTTTCATTTCCTTGCATGCCCTCTTTTTGTTGATGGTATACAATGCATGAAAAAGATTGCCCACAAAGTTGGAGCCATTTGGCATTTTGGTAAATGTGATGGGGAGTTTGTTGAATGTGACTACCGATATATCCTAAAGGTTGACTTGGAAGATGTAATTGGAAATCTTCATTGTGTGATCGCTTTTGATGATGCTGCAAACCAACTCATGGGCATCTCAACAAAAGACCTCTGTCATCTCACAACTGAATCAACATCAATTGTTGAAATAGTCCAAAGAATCTACAAGAAACAATTACTTCTTACTATTTCAATAAGAACAGAGACATTCTCTGAAAATCCATGCCTAAAAGTTGTAATTGTGATGGTTGAAAATACATCATCAACAACTTCACTTGATACATAAATATATAAGTTTGTTCAACTTGATACATAACATATTCTTTATTGTCTATAATTAATGTTTTGATGATCTTAGGAAAAGACATGTGTTGTCTGTCAACTGAATTAGCATCAATTGTTGAAATTGGACACCTAAAAGTTGTAATTATCATGGTTGAAAATACCTCATCAACAACTTCACCACAAATGAATCACATTTCTGATTTCAAAAATCCTATGTTTTCCAATAACGAACACCCTAAGTTCTGATTTTATGAAATATGTGCTTGTTGTTATTAATTTCTCAAAATTTAATAACTATGTTTTCCAATAAGGAACACCCTATATCCCGATTTACGATTTCCCAATTTCTGAAATTACATTTATATATAAATAATAACTTATGTCTGCTTACCTCTTCATTTACTTGTTTTAGGTAATGAACTTAGCCTAAATCTGCAAGGATACTACAAATTTTTGTTAATATATTTTTCGTTATCATTCTCCAGTGGTGGTCAATTAAAAACTATTGTTTGAAGCTTGTTAGGTCGATATATAGAATCAAACCAAATTTAGACACCAAATTTGCCAAGTCGATATATAGAATCAAACCAAGTTTAGACACCAAATTTTCGCGAAATTTACTGACAGACCGATGAAAAATAACAGAGAGCGAATTTAAAATAGGCATGAACTTAGCAAAGGAATAACATAAGCGAAAATTTTGATTTCCAAAATCTCAGAAATAGGAAGTATCGAATATTGGGACTAGGAACATGGACATGTTTGTATTTGAACACATAGGATTGTTGAATATGTCACAAAATCTAAAATAGGGTCATAACATGTTCGTTATTTTCACACGTAAAATTTTCTAGAATCCGAAATGTCAATTATTGGAAAACATATGACATAGGATTTCTACAATCCTAAATGTTGATACTTGCGGATTCCATCCAAGATACAAATTTGAAACCGAATAAATGATGAGTTGAATAAGTTTACTAGAATAAATGATCCTCACAATATGTTGTCTAACTCTGTGGATACCCGATATTTCGGATATCGAAAATCGAGAAGCAAACAAATTATTTCAACCTCCTATTTGTATAAAATATTCCCAGATAATTACAATTGAGTTAATATTTGCTTTTTGTCTTTTGCTTTATATCAATATACTTTGCAGATAACAATTTTACGATTTTGTTGTAGGCATTATGCCAACTCATGATAATGAAGTTTTTCAACCACTGTTCTCACTTCAGCATTGTTTTCACTTGATCAAAATTCTCACTTTTTATTGTAGTTGTGTTGACATAACTTGTATGCTCCATCAATTCAGTTTCGAATGGTTATAGATGCTTAGTAGAATTGTCTGTTGCACTGTGTAGCTCTACTTCATCCGTTTTGAATGAGTCTATGCTCAACCCAACATTTTGTCTGCCTTGAAGATTGTTGATTTCTTATTTCCAATTTTCGATTATCGAATATGGGAAACCAGAAACCAGAGAAAATATCGGAAACCAAACACTCATACAATCATGTTTTGGTTGAAATAATTTGTTGGCTTTCTGATTTTCGATACACAATATTTTGAGACAATTACAATTGATCTCATGTAAATTACATTATGGGTGATTTGTTTATTATTTATTTATTCTTGGTTACCTACATGTAATGAGTTAATATTTGCTTTTTGTCTTTTGCTTTATATAGATAAACTTTGCAGTTACTAATTTTACGATTTTGTTGTAGGCATTATGCCAACTCATGACAATGAACAAGGCAATGCACGAAGAAGAATTGTATATGCAGAGAAAATAGATAAAAAAACAAGAGACAACGTCTTCTTTATAGAGCTGCATGACTACCTTTGGATATGTCTTGTCCAGTTTCTCTTCCCAAAACTTTCAACAGACCTTCACTTTGACCATCGATGGTAAATCCATCAAGCACTCGCCTCGATGATGCACATCAATGATTTCATAAAAAAATGGACCAACTACGTGGTATGCATGTCTGCTCAATTTGCAAAGAATGTTATCTTGGTATTGTAACGAAAAAAAAACCATGATGCATATACTTGTTCTCATTGTATTCTAGAACGAAAAGGCCATCGTTTTTCATTCGAAAAAAATATGGATCAAGTCATCCAACCACCTGTACTCGTAGCACTTACACAGGTTGAAGAAATGTTGATTAGTCGTGCTAACCTAGTTTTACAAGTTACACATGCTCATGGTGGTCAATATAAATATTCTGGACATACTATTTGCTCCGCCTAGGACATTTCCAATATTGCCAAATACCTGCCCCATTTAATATCAGAACTTGACATCCTTGCTGTTCGCAAATGCAACTCTACAAACAATCCATATGAACTATTTGTTAGTCGTACACGTGTTCTTGCTTCCCTTGAATACAAAATGGAAAACGACCCATACTACAAGGATGTACAAATCAACTTAGTTGCATTATCTTCACTGCCTCTTGTCTCAACAGACATTTCACCTTGGATTCTGCATGTTAATAGTAATGATACATTATCTCATCAGCAAAGCTTGTCCTCTACAGTTGAACTGCTAAATTCATTTCAACCCTATGAAATGGAATCCTCCTCATTTATTTGAACACAACCTAATGCTAGAACTAAAGTTGAAGAAATTATATAGTTGTTACATATACCAAATACTCCACTAGCACCTTCAATTGATTGGCCTCCTATAGGCATTTCACCTATCAATGAAGGACTTCTTTCCATGGATTTTCCAACTTTGTTCCCCACAGGTGCAGCAATGCTTAAACAACCACGCATTCATGAGGTTGATATGCATGAATATGCACTTCACCTAATTCACTATCATGACAATAGATTTGGGCAACATCCTCGATTCTGCTACTACATATACAATGCAATTATGCGTCATCGGAGTAATGCTACAACCTTTGTTTTCATCAAAACTAATATTGAAGATACACTACCTCCGACAATACTTGAACTTGTTAACCAATTGCAAGACATTCCTAATCAGAAAATTGGTGAGCGGGCCGCAAGGTTTGGATCTTCATTACGTGGAACACGTTCATATTGGAACAAAAGTAGAGTTGAACTAACTAATATGATCAATCAACAAGGTACACCAATTTTCTTCTTTACCCTTAGTGCAACTGATACAAAATGGTCATATTTGCATGCTCTGATGCCTGTTTCACGTTCTACCAGTTTAGCTCAAGACTACCAATGCAAAGTTCACAACATCGTATCAAATGCACATATTACATCACAATACATGCATAATAGATTCAAGACATTCCTTCAAGAGGTGCTTGAAAAAGGTTTTTATATAACGGATTCTTGGGGCAGGTATCCATCTCTTCATTCTTATTTTTCTCTTCGGATTTTTCACTTTATACATTTTGATTTCTAATATATTCATTTTCCTTCGATGTAGGTATGAATGGAAGCATAGAGGATCGACACACATTCATGGTTTTATTTGGTTGCAATATGCACCAAATATGGACACTTTAGATTGGGAAGATATTGTTGCAGTTGAAGCTACAATTTTTTTTTGACACATATGTTACAACTTGGAATCCTCATGATACACACTTGTCAACATCCGGGTTGCACCATTCTACAGAAAATGATCCATGCAGTCTTGCATCACCATCCATATTTGCATCAAACTACTCAGTTGATTATGAAGAACTTGTAACTTTTGTTCAAAGACACACTAGATGCTCAGAAACAACTTGCCTTCGCAAAAAAGGAACATTAGTAAAATGTCGCTATGGTTTTCCATATGAGCTGCAAGTTGCTTCTTCATTATTCATTGATGCAAATGGACGTAAAACATACAATCCTGCAAGAAATGATTCTCTTCTCAATATTCACAACCCTATCATGCTTTCAATATGGAGAGCTAATGTTGATTGCCAGCCTGTTCTTTGTAAACATGTTGTCCTTCTCAAAGTATGCATCAAAAGCATAGCCAAAATCAGAAAGCTACCATGCAATTCTCTCTTGCCTTGCACACACAACACCAAGTGACGGTCCCATTCTTCAGCCAATCAAACAATTGCTTACCCAAACAGTTGCAGAACGAGACATTAGTGCACAAGAGACATGTCACATGCTGCAAAAACGCCCACTTTTTCTTTGTAGTCGTCACTTCTTTTCGCTCAATGTGATTCAAAGTGTCTTTTGACATGTTTTTAATGGCACTAATAACATCCCTCCAACTCTTCCCTTTATATTTGCATACATGCAAAGACCACTAACTCTTAAACATCTAACCCTACTTGAAGCTGCTCATTATTGGTCTTTCTCTACTAATAGGAAAAAAAATCCATGGAAACAAAACTTGCATCACAAAATTGTTAAAGTCTATCTACAATTCCTTTCCATTCACGCCTTTGACTCTTCATCTTTTGAACCGTTTTGTTGGAGCGAACTTCTTCTATACAAAGCTTTTCGTTCCATCCCTCGAGATATTGGAACAACAACTTCTGAAGTTGTTTCTCATTGGCAACAAATTAAAGGCACACATACTATCTGTCATGTTGAACGTGCACAAGAAGAACCATGTACACCTTTATCTGATAATTCAAACTCTGATGCTATTAACTTTCCCTTGTCCAATAACATGGATGAATGGGAACTTGTCTCTCAAATGCGACCAGGCAACAACATTCAAATTGATGATCTTGAAATGCTTGGACATCGTAATTTTGACAAACTTCACGATTGGACACATAACAATATAACCAATGACTTGCATCCTACATCAACATCATTTATTGACCTCAATCGCTTGTCCACGCAACTACATGAAGACAACCTATCGTTGTCCAATTCACCCGATTCCTTATCTCCCACACAACGCATGGCCTTTGATGTTGTCATTTCTCATTTTAGAAACACTACATTCTCTCCATCACTAAAAATGGTGATTCAAGGTGCTGCGGGAATTGGGAAATTGTACTTGATATCTTGCTTAAAATCTGCACTACAAACTCCATGTGAACAAAGTGGTTGCGTACTTCTTCTCCTTTCTCCAACTGGTGTTGCTCCTTTTAATATACATGCATCTACAATACATTTTGCTCTTCCAATACTAATTGGTGAAATGCAACCCCTTGAAGGCCAATCCCTTTCAAAACTCCAAGAAGAACTTCGACATATTTGCCATATTCTCATAGATGAGATGAGCTTTATCGAACCAATAATGTTGACTCAGATTGATGCATGATTACATTAGGATTTCCCCTCAAATTGTACAATGCCATTTGGTGGTTGTTCCATAATCCTTGTTGGTCACTTTGGACAATTGCCTCTTGTAAAGGACATCCCGATGTATGTAGGCTCATCCATTGGAACAGCTTTGTGGTGTACATTTGATACTTTTATCACGCTAGAAACAATTTTTCGACAACAAGGAAATAACCCTTCTCAAACTGCCTTTTGGCAACTCTTGCTAAACCTGCAAAATGGAACACCAACTGTTGAAGACTAGGCACTCCTAATGACAAGAATAAGGTCATTCCTTTCAGATGTGAAAAAATCCTCTTTTCAACAATCTATCCACTTATATCCCACCAATACCTCTGTTGCACTGCATAATAAACACATGCTGAAACAACTTAATATGCCAATTGCACATTGCTTCGTAGAACAAAGGAACAAACATGGCCAGGGATCCATTGACGACGAGAAGTTGCCATTAAAGGTCCTTCTTGCTATTGGTCAACAAGTCATGTTAATTGCTAATTTATGGGTTCAAGCGGGACTTGTTAACGGCTCACTTGGAAAAGTCATTGACATTGTCTACAAGTCCAATGAACAACCTCCTAGCTTACCATATTTTGTTGTTTTTGAATTCCTTTATTACAAAGGACCCTTATGGGATGTTTTAAATCCTACTTATGTTCCAATATCTCCTATAACAAGGGGATCCCGTAGGCAACTACCACTTCATATGGCGTGGGGTTTAACAATTCATAAAGCCCAAGGTATGACCCTACAAAATGTTACAATAGATATTGGAAACACTGATAGATAAGGACTCACATTCACTGCAATACCAAGAGTTACATCTCTTTCAGGCCTTCGCATTTCTCCAGCTTTCTCTTTTTCCCGATACTCTCGAATGCAAGACAATCCATTTGTCCAACATAGGAAACAAGAGGAAAGCTTAATTGCTTCAAAATCTTTAAAAGCAAATTGTGGTTGAACCTTCCCATTATTTTCTCTACAATTGTACTATTTTTTTTACCACTTGTTAATCTAAAACATCATTGTACCTGTGTCGAACTAACTTGTATACTCCATCAAATGCACTTCAAATAGCTACAAATGCTTAGCACATTTCTCTACTGCACTGTGAAGCTCTACTTCAAACATATACACTTCGGGCGGATTCTGATATTTCCGATTATTGGTTATCGCAAACTGGAAATTTCATTTTTTGTTAAGGTTATTTGGGGTATTCGATATTTCCAATTTCCGATATCGAAAACCGGATACTCAATTTTTTGTTGAAATTATTTGTTGACTTTCACGTTTCCGATTTTCAACATTTCGCATATCGCAAATTCAGAATTCACCAAATTATTTCAACAAAACCGTTAATCTGAGGTTTCCGATATTCGAACTATCGAAAATTGCAAATCTAGAATACCCCAAATCTGTTTGGGTATGTTTTTATCCATCTCTTTTTATTTCTAACTTCATTTTTTTATTGCTTTTATTTAAGTTTGTTTTTATCAATTGATTTATATTATATCAATTATTACGTTTTATATCAATGGATAAAAAGACAGATTGATATAAGGAATCAATTGATATAAAACAATAAGAAATCATATAATGTGTTCTACAAAAATAATAAAACTGTAACTTTCTTCAAATTTTAGTGTAAATATGACAGTTATTATATATGACGAAATAATTAACGTATAACAATTTTAGATCAACTCTTATTTCCTTCAATGAATGTTAAATAAACAATAACTTTTTATTTTCAAATTTCAATTTTTCAATTTCCGAAACACAAAATCAAATTTCTGAAATTAAAAATAAAAAACCACAAAGTCAAATTTTACTTATGGGTATTTCTCTTATTTGCGATTTCTCATTTCCGATATTTCCCATATCGGAAACACAAGACTCAAGTTATTATTCAAATGATTTTTAAATTTTCCATTTTCAAAACACGATAACCAATTTCCGATTTTCAAACAAAGGTAAGTCATAAAGTTTCAGTTTCGAAATCACAATTCTTTTCCACATTCGCAATTTCCAACTTCCGATATCTCGGATATCGAACAAATCAGACACAAGTTTTTTGCTCAAATGATTCAAAATGTTAACATTTCAATTGTTTCTATGTCAAATTTTGTAAGCGAAAACCTTTGCAAAATGTTTAATTTTTTAGTAACATGTTTACAAAATGTTTATGTTGTAATTTTCAAAATCAAAGCATATTTTTCGGAAAACATCTAAATATATAAAAACAAATAGTTGGGGGACCATGATAAGAGTCCTGTCTTGAATATACCAACGAGGGATTTCCTATTTCCGATATCTCAGATATCGTACAATACAGACTCAATTTTTTGTTCAAATGATATCTTCGGAAACCGCAAACTCAAATTTATGTTAGGGTATTACCCTTATTTGCGATTTGTTATCCCGATATCTCGGATATTCGCATGCTGATAATGGCAAATCTATTCACATAGAATGTTATCTCCTATAAAATTGGCTTTCAATTCCAATCTGCAGAAGGATCACACTCCTCTTTAATGCCATCTTAATGACGCCCATTTCTGCTATAACGTCATCATATTAATCGAAGAAGTGATTGTTACCCTCACTTGTTGTCAACCTTAAATTATCTCATAGTGTAAACTTGACATTTTTCACCTCATCGATGCCTTCTTATGATCCTATAAATATTTTTATAATGCTATGATGCTACAAAAAATTATAAATTAGTTTTTATTCTCTTCCCATTCTTGAATTTCATACAAATAACACTTCTGAACACATAATATCATTTGGACCTCATTCATATATATAAATGTTGTTCTTCCTGTTTCTATAAATGTTAATTCGGTAATCTCCCGATTCGAAAATGTCAAATTCTATTCCCATTTTTATTTCACACATTATTGAACTTTTTATCCCATTCTCCAATTTCAGAAACACAATACGCAATATCCTAAAACCGATATCGGAAAACACAAAAGTCAAATTTCTCTTAGGGTATTTCCCTTATTCACGATTTCCTATTCCCGATATTTTGGATATCGGAGAGTAGACACTCAAATGATCTGAAATCTTAACATTCGACTTATTTCTATGTCAAATGTTGTAAACGAAAATGTTTACAAAATGTTTCATTCCTCAGAAGCGTATTTTTCTTAAAAACATATGCATACATAATAAAAACAAATACCTGGCGGGACCATGATAAGACAACTCTCCTGAATATACCTGCACAAATTCATTATGGATAAATCTCAAAATCGTGAGGAGTAATGACTCTGAAATCCAATGTGTAGAACAATGAGACTCCTCTTTAATGCCATCATAACGCTGCACAATTCTGCTATAAAGTCATCATATTAATTGCAGAAGTGACTCTTAACCTCACTTCTTGTCAGCCTTAAATGATCTCATAGTGTATCAACTCCACATTTGTCACCTGATCGATGCCTTCTTATAATGGTATAAATATTTTCGTGTTGCTTAATGATTAAATATATCAAAAATCTTGGTTAATCATTAAATTATCGTAAATATCACACACTCCAAACACAAAATGTTTGAATTATCTGTAAACTTCATATTTTTTAAATAAATATTTGTTATTACATCTTTAAATAAATATCATATACCCAAATCAAGATAATCACGTATATTAAATCTTTAAACTTTAGGTTTATTAAGAGAAATAAACGAAATAAAACCAAATTTACAGCCCAAAGCTCCGCCATAAGTTCTACGACAATAATAGAAACAGTCAAAACAAATCAATGAAAAATAACAAAGAGCGAATTTAAAATAGGCATAAACTTAGCAAAGGAATAACTTCTGCGAACATTATACCAACAGTGAAAATAAAACGTGAAAATCAATTTCATATACCGACAAACTCCATTTTACTACAAATCAGACCATATGGTCTTTCGGAACATGCGCAGTTTATAATTTCAACACGTACAATATTCAGAATCCTCACTGTCAAAAATCAATAACAAGAACATATGTGATATATGTTAATCAATAACAACAAGCACATATTGAACGTGTAGAAGAAGAAAAAACCCTGTACACCTCTATGCGATGTTCCAATTTCCGATTCCCCAATACCAATTTGCGGCATTTCCGATCTCAAAAGTTTTCTCTTTCCAAATAAACAAAAACCAAAGTTCCATAATTTTTGAAATCGAAAGTCACAAAATATTACAGAAAAAATGATATTTCTGATCAACTAAATAAAGTGCTATAATAACCACTCTAATCCCTTAAAAACAAAAAAAATTACAGTTCAACTGTATCGAGCATAAAAACCATACAGAAAATGAACGTTGTGGCCTAAGTAAAGGTTATAGAAAATTACAGACATATTCAAATGAGCCACAATAACCCATGTGATATATGGGGGGCTACGTACAAAATTACTATCAACAAATGTTTACGAAGAGACCTTGAAAGCTAAATAAGATAATAAACTTAGAGGTAAACAAAAGCAAGCAAAAGTGAAAATAAAACAAAGAGAAACAAGATCATGAGTTAGCACCACTCGTAGTGACAGTTGGATCCTGCGTGTACTGCGTTTCCTCAGCCATAAGAGAAGGCCCACACACTTCCTCGTCTGAAAATGGTAGTGTTAGATTTTTATCATTCAAGCTAGCTTTATCTTAGGATCTTTAACTAACAGAATAACAAGCACATCAATCAAACACAATAGACAATAGACACAAAGATTTTCCTCGGGGAAACGATAAAGGAGAAAACCTGGCAACTTCCTCAGAGATAGAATCAACACCAAAAGTAAAACCCAAAAGTAGTAAGATGATCTCCTGACAGCAGTAGTCTCTCTCTCTCTCTTCTCCCAGCTTCTTCTTCTCTCTCAGTTATGCGCTACAACTGAGTGTGAGTGGATGTGTGATAAACAGAGAGGCTCACTCTCTATTTATACTGATTCCCGACTTAACAATAACTCACTAGGGCCGACTTCTCTATGAGAGTCTAATAACCCTAGGGCCCCACAACTGCGGGGACTTTAACCCTTGATCAATAAGGAGGGTTACCCTCTATGAATTTACATGAATTGTTTACATTATTAAATCTCCCGATAGGAACATGGGGGCATGACATGACTCAATTACATTACAGATACTTCCCAGAATAAACATCGGGGTACAATACATAAAATATACAAGTGAATACATTCCAAATTTACAAATACATCAATAGGTAGACTGCGCTTCAAAGGCATAACAATCGCTTTCCCTAGAGAGGCATCTGTTTTCCCCACAGAAGGATTTTCTTTTTCCGCAGAAGCATCCGCTTTCCCCACAGAAGGATTTTCTTTTTCTGTAGAAGCATCCGCTTTCCCCACAGAAGCATCACATTCCTCACCTCCTTTGAAAAACTCACTAATTGTAACAGGCACTATAGATATAGTGAGTATCGTAGGAGCGGGGTCGACATTCATTTTTGAAGCAATAGAGACATTTTCGCTACCTCCATCACCCAAGGATTCAATTCCCACAGCTAATTTTTCCACATGTCCATCATATTTCTCTCCATGATAAGCATATCTAACTCCAACATTTTCGACGTAGCCTCTAAAATTGCCAACTTACTATTATCCCATTTCCTTAGCATTTCTTCCATGAGTAACCCCATCGTGTTTTTAACGATCCAATAGTGATTCGGGCTTACCCCATCAATATCACAAGTAATATACTTGTTTACCAGCCTCCTCTCCTAGCCATCTATTATGGACTTAACTTGCGGAGAAATATTGTTGTTGTAACCATCTACCTTTGTCACGCGTGCCCCTCATTGCCCACAACCAACATGACGAGACGTGGCATGCTGCTTGGACATAGTATGTTGGTTTAGATTCAAAATAAAATGGAACAAAGAAAAAAAGAATGGTTCTGCAACAAATTCACGGAATAACAACAATAAACCAAGACCCAATCACTTAGGCAAGAAATAACTGAACTGGATCACCATGCTAAAACCGACAGGAAGCCATTAATGGAGAAAAAACATTGATGCACCACATCTAGTTACTGACCAAGCGAAATTGTACTGGAACGACATAACGAAATGACCATTGCGTTAAATCATCCCTTAACTCGATAGCTACAACGTCCTCAATTGAAGCTGACACGTGCTTAAAAAGATTCGTTGACAACAACAATTTAATGTCGTCTTGGACAAAATGAAAAGAGAAATGTCAACACCGAATCAACTTTCATCCCAGCATTAAAAATCAACTCATCAAGAAGTTGGCCAACCTGCACAAAAAGACCCACTTCATTGATGCGTAATGAGTACAACGTCAATCTGCGATAATTTAATTATAAATTTTAATTTACTATATAAATTAAAATTTATAATTAAATACAAATTTATAATTCTTTAAAATACTATATTTTAAATAACTTTTTAAGTCATTTCTGCAAATAAAATTAATTCATATAATTTCAAAACTTGATACCAAACTTCCGAAATCGGATATCGAGTACCGAAAATTCCAGTTTTTCTTAAGGTTATTACCGCTATCGAACATTTGCAATTTGTGATAATTAAATCTGAAAGATCAGAAATCCAATAAATCAATAAACATTATAATTAAAAAAAACGATCTTTCCACTTTCTAATATCCAAAATCGAAAATCGCAAATCTACGAAATTATTTCAACAAATACTATACAATATCAAAATAACCTTAACAAAATTGAATTTTCAAATTTATGATACTGAGAAATCTCAGAAGTTTTCTATTTTCAAATAAATAAATGTCGAAGATAGTATTTCCGATTCCCAATACCCGAAAATCGTAAAATAGAAAAAATAACATGGGCAACCTTTAAATAATTGAGCCCTTTCTTTTAAGTCTAACATGCAAGATTGTTTTGAGTTCAATTAAGAGTGTCTTTCAGGTCGCGATGCCATCACCCTGAAAGCTAAGAGTATTTCATTAACATATTCTGAAACAAGTTGCAAAGTTAAAATTACTTTCAACAAACATGTAAATCAAAATTAACATATTCCCAATTAATGTACAAACATGCAAATCAAATTTACTTATTTCAACTTAATTTATATCACCTTAGCATTTAAGTGTTGAAGATATACAAATTGTAAAAAAAAATGTTTCTTGGACTTACACAATAACTCCAAATTCACACCAAAATGTGCAATTACACAAATAAATAGTTTCTAGCTTTGATTAAGGGAAGAACGCCATTTGGGAAATATATCCAGAATGTCATTAACTTCCTGAAAATGAGCATTCCTCAACTGAATATCATTCTTGCAAATTTGGGACAAAATTTCCACCCTTGTCATTTTTTTCCATTCTTTGATGAACAATTTTATCCGAGCTATGGAGGCATGGGGAACTTCTATCCATTTCTCTATCTCTCACACTGTTAACTGACTAACTTGTTGAATCAACTCTTTGATATGATCAAACTGCTTTTCCACTTCTTCCAAATGAAATTTAGGACAAACTGCCTCACTAAGAGGTTCCAAAATAGGTAAACTCAAATAAGTTAGCAAATTGTTTGAAGCAAACCACCTGTTTTTACAAACCTTTTGCCTTGCATTGACTACAACTTCAACTGAATCGCACATACCCTCCCATGTCTCAATGCAAACTTCAATTTCCTTGAGCTCTAACTTGTCTAAAATTCATAAGCCATTGGGTCTTTCCTTAATATGCTTTTGCCAACCTCTTACTTGCTCTAATGCATGCTACTCTCATCTGATAATGGTGATCCTCAAGAGTTTTAGAATGCTTGATAAACTTCTTGTACAGTCCTTGCATCTCCTCAAAACAACTATACAAATCTACCACATTCTGTCGAAATTCTTCATGTATTTTATAGAGCATGTGTTTAAAATCCTCAGGTCTCACATCAACAAAAGAACAACCTTTTGAGGCCAAATGGACATGTTTCAATTCTTGATTGAGAATAATGATTTGTTCTACTTGTTGTTGATTAACAACCTCTACATTCCGAAGTTGATGCTTCTCTTCTTCAACTTTCTTTTTCCATCTCTCTATTTTCTCTTCATGTTCTTATTTCAACTGCCCAATTTGTTGTTCATGCCTCTGTTGTGTTTCTGCTAACTCATGTTTCACCTTCTCCAATTCTTTCTGTTTTTCACCAAGAGCCAAACTTAATTGTGAAACACATTGAAAATTAGCTCCAGCAAAAACTCCCATGGAAGCTGCTGTGTCCACTGCCCCTTGTTGCATATCACTTGCGTCTTCCTTCCATATGACCTCACCAATAGTAGGAACATTTATGCCTGAACTTTGTGTGGCTCTCTTGGGTCCCCTTTTAACCACAGCTTTATACTTTTTACTCCAATAGTATTTGCCAAAGAATACAACTGCATCTTCTCCAAAATATGCCAAAACTTTAGAAGATGAAATGCTTTGCTGGTGGATGCTAACCAAAGGATCACTTTGCGTTTGATTTAAAGGCATATCTATGCTAACAGGGACAATATTCATACGATAAGAAACAAATGTAAAAGCAAGTGATGTAAAAGAATCACATATAGAAAAATACTTCTTTTCAGGAAGAGTCATACAGACAAAAGGAATGTCATCCTGGCATGTAGTGATAAGTTGAGCTGATGAAAACAAAGAAGCAGAAATATGAATAGTTGAGCCAATTGAACTGGTGAACATGCTAACAATAGCTGCCATTATTGATGACAAATTTTCCTTGGAAAAATAATGCTGGAAAGATGATATACCTAACATACTGGAAAACCTTTGGATATTGGGGATAGATGACACAATGGTAGTCATAACAGCCTCATCGTCTTCTTCCATGTTCACATCATGGCTCTCAATATGAGATGACGATAAACACATAACATTTTGCATAGAAGATTCTTGTACAGCTATATTTGACATCGAACATTCTTGAACAAGCCTCTCCTTCTTCTTGCGAATTGAGATCGAAGAAATCAACTTTTCTTTTGTCTATGCTTCTGGCAGTTGAGCCTGTTCAGAAACTGCTACAGTCTTTATCCTTTTAGGATTTACTTTAGTTAACTCTGTCTCAGATTGCAATTGAGACCCGACTTTTTCAAAATTTCTTTTGAGTTCTTCCCCTTTCTCCGACAAATCTTCGATTGCTGTAAGAGAGGGGCTCAATGGGCCTTCAAAAACACCTGTCCCCTTATTCTCAGATTGAGCACCAACAACAGCAACAGACCTTGTTGCATGTTCTCTCGCTTCTTCTTCTCTCTTCTCCTTGTCAAATAGGTACGGTTCCGACCCTAGTTTTTCAAATTTTCTTTTGAGTTCAACCCCTTTCTCCAGCATAGCTTCCATTCTGCAAAGAGAGGGGCTAGATGGGCCTTGAAGGACACCTTTTCCCTTGTCCTTAGATCGAGCAACAACAACAACAACAAACCTTGATAAATATTCTCTCGCTTCTTGTTCTGTTTTCTCCTTGTCAAAATCTTGTTTTAGTTCCAATTTATTTGCTCTTTCTAGCAGAATTCTTCTCTTAAGATCCTTTTAATACATGTACTGATGCAACTTTGTCTCTAGATCACTGATTTTACAAATCGCCTCCTAAAAAGTGGAAGCTCGTCGCATCATGGAATCATCGTGCTCATTTTCATGAACATATTGAAATTTGGCATGCTCATGAGCAAATAGATTATGCAAAAAACACACCGGATCATGCATTCTTTTGAATACCTCTCCCAAGCTCATAACATAAATCTCCTTTCCCAACAAACACGCATGACCAGCATTCTGTATCATAAGATTGCCAAGATTCACAGGAAATTTAGGCCACGCCTTCTTCTTATGTTTGGTCAACATGGAAAAATCCCCATCAATCACAGTTTGATAGGCAAATTCTTGAAGCACCATTCAATCTGGAACAATTATTGAAAGAAATTGCACTATATTGCTGCCCCAAATCCTTATGTAAGAGAAATATTCTCCTACATACCAGTCGCCATACTCAGAAATGAGTTCCCTGGATTTTTGAGAAAATGAAGGAGCATCAACTTAAATTTTTTTACAATACATTGACTCGAGAAATAGGTCACAGAGCTCATAAACACGAGGTATGAAATTGTCGTCCCACATATCAGCGCAATATATATGAACAGGTGGACATTTCTCCTTCCAATCCCAATTTAGCTCTGGGAAACAAGAACACACACAAAATGCATCCATAACGAACCCTGACATGTAGAAAGATGGTTTCCAGTTGGCCGAGGTTCTCTGATATTTTTCAATTCCCCCCCGCAAATTGCAAAACAAAATTTGTGCCCAGTAGAACGAATCACTTGTAAGCAAAACATGGTTTGCCATAGGGACCCATTTCTTTTTTAATAAGGACCTGTTAGGTAAGCCATATAACCTGCAAAACATGGCCGCTAGCAACGAGAAAGGCTCTATGAACCAAGAAACTGGATATGCCAAAAGTGAAACAAGAATCACTAGTGTTGGGTCTTCCAGCCAACATTTCACCACTTGGTTGTAATTCAATTTGGAAAGGAATTTGTCGAATAATATTGTCGAGAAAAACTGCTTCAGAGTTTTCAAACCATAAGCCCTAGCAAACACTTATGGACCAAACGAAACAATAGGGACATTGTCAATATCATTAAACATTCATTGGTTAAGGTCAACATGATCAAATGCCCACTTAACAAGGTCCATGTAAGGCATAAAAGGAGGTCTCACTGCAATGCAATAGAGCTGAGAATTGCGTATGTTCATGTAAAAGTGTTGGTCATTAGTAACAGAGGAAAAATCACCACTGTAAAAAATAGAATAAATTCTAGACCAATCCACATATGAGGACTCAGACACATACCCACTCGTGTTAGTGAAAACATCGACATCAGGATCTTTGATTTTCTGCACTTGAAGAGCTGTTTTAGGTATGCTATTCCTGGTCGTAGTAGATGCCTTCTTTGATTGAATTTTAACAACCATGTCTAAAAACGACTGAGAGTTTAAATTTACTAGAAAAAACGGTCAGCGAGTAAAAACTTACAGGACAAAATCATGAGTCTACGCGCTTAGACACAAGAAATCCACAGTAAAAAACTCTTCCCAGATTGAAAAATCTTAAGTTCAATTCTTTAAAAATCCATCTACAAGGGAAAAAATAATCTTGACCATATATTTCTTATGGATCAACGGACAAGTTCAACCAAACAACAAACATTTACATTTCCGATTTTTAGGTTATTTCACCTTTTCGCTATGTTTAATATCATGTTCTTTTCTTTAATATTCACTTAATATCATGTTCTTTTATTTAATATTCTCTATTTTTTGTTTTTTATATTGATTGTACGGAAATTATAGTTTAAATTAGATAATGCTTAAATAGGATACATATTACTTGTTGACTGCGATGCTAATTCCTTTCCCTTGTCCCATACATTTCCAAATTCATAAATGTCCTATCATGATATTTATATGTTGAAAATAAGAAATTTAGACAAATCGCAAGTCAGGAAACAATCATTCAGTCAAAAACCATGTGGGATCTCCGCTTTTCAATATGGAAAATAGAAAGTCTAAAATCAGACAAATGAACCTTATTAAAATATAAAACGATATTCCCCATTTCCGATATCCGAAATATGGGAAATCGAAAATCGAGAAGCCAGTAAATTATTTGAAAAAAAACATGTCCAATATCTAATTCCCCGATTTCCGATTTTGATTAAGGGTTTCAGAAATCGGAAATCTCAGAGTTGATTGTACGAAAGACCAAATTCATAAATGTCCTATCATAATATTTATACGTCAAAAATAATAAATTTAGACAAATCGCAAATCGAGAAACAATCATTCAGTCAAAATCCATGTGGGAACTCCAGGTTTCGATTGTCAAAATCACGAATCTACATGCTCAGACACAGGAAATGAACAATAAAAAACTCTCACCAAACTGAAAATTTTAAGTTCAACTCTTTAAAAAGCCATCTACAAAGGCAAAAATGAATGGACAAGTTCAACCAAACACCAAACATTTACATTTTAGATATCACGTTTACATTTCCGATTTTTAGTTTATTTCATCTTTTCGCTCTTTTTAATATCATGTTGTTTTCTTTAATATTCACTTAACCACACTATTCATTTTTTGTTTTTTATATTGATTGTACGAAAATTAAAGTATAAATTAGATAATGCTTAAATACAATACAAATTACTTGTTGACTGCGATGCTAATCCATTTCCCTTGTCCCAAACATTTCCCAATTCATAAATGTTCTATCATAATATTTATATGTTGGAAATAATTTTTTTAGACAAATAGCAAATCGAGAAACAATCATTGAGTCAAAAACCATGCGGGATCTCCGCTTTCCGATATGGAAAAGAAAAAGTCTACAATCGAACAAATGAACGTTATTAAAATATAAAACGATATTCCCTGTTTTCGATATCTGAAATATACAGAATCGAAAAAATCTCAGAGTTGAATTACGCTATACAACCCTATGGACATGCATAATGTCGCAAATCCGAAACGTACAAGTTGCGAAATTTAAATTCGACCATACGCTGTTTTTATTGCAAAAAATAGGACATTGAAAACTTTAAATTTCAAGTTTCAGATTTTTTTACTTAGAAATTAAAGTTTAAATTATATAATGCTTAAATAGGATACAAATTACTTGTTGACTGCGACGCTAATCCCTTTCCCTTGTCCCATACATTTCCCAATTCATAAATGTCCTATCGTAATATTTATATGTCGGAAATAAGAAATTTAGAGAAATCAAAAATCAGGAAACAATCATTGAGTCAAAAACCATGTGGGATGTCCGCATTCCGATAGGAAAAAGAAAAAGTCTACAATCAGACAAATGAATGTTATTAAAATATAAAACGATATTCCCGGTTTTCGATATCTGAAATATACGGAAGCAGAAAAATCTCATAGTTGAATTACGCTACACAACCCTATGAAAATGCATAATGTCGAAAATCCCAAACGCACATCTTGCGAAATTTAAATTCGACCATACATAGTTTCAATACAAAAAATACGACATCGGAAACTTTAAATTTCAAGTTTCAGTTTTGTTTACTTAATAAAACTCAATTTTAAGCACAACTTAAAAATGCACAAGTTTGAAATTTTAATACCAAACATCAATTTTATTTACTCAAAATGTCTTAACCTAAAATTTCAAAACTCAGTATTAATATGCAGTCTCCCAACTTAAGTCACAAAGGTTGGGTTGCAAAAAGACGGAATATTTTTACCCTCTCGGCATTTTTTGCACCTCTTGGTGCAAATGCTAGTTATTAAATACCATAGACTAAAACAATATAACAAGATAAATCATTTATATTATATTATTGATAAAATCAAGATTTAAACTTAACTAATATACATCTTATATCTTTAAATCAATTACATTATATTATTGATAAAATTAAAAATTAACTAAACACTTTATATATCTTTGAATCAACTAAGCAAAGTATAAACTTTATTTTAAAAATTTTAAATCTAAATCTAAATAATTTAACTACAATTTTTTTTTAATGCTTTATAGACAATTTATACACTTTTTTTTTTCAAGAAGAAAAAACTTGTCCTTGTTATTCAGTTGAATCAAAAGACATTAATACATACACCATCCTCATGAGGTCTTTTACAAAACAGCCCACCCAGATATTCCCATCAGGAGGAAAGGCACGAAATACCAACAAAACCCATCAGAAGACTGTCTCATCATGTGATGAGGACTGTCAGTTCAATCACATCGATCGAGAGCCAATAAAACTCTGTTTTGCTTCCTAAAGAGAAGCACTTTACTAGTATAAAACAGCTGCGGAAAGGGTAAAATACCCTTTCGTTCCTAAAAAATACATGTAAATGGCCTAAGATTCCACAAAGAGTGGAAGGCCTCAAATAACATGGTCAAAAGAGCTGTATATACTTTTTAATTACCAGGACATTCTCATCAAATTCCATAAAGCAGCCTTTACCTTGAGGAAGAGAAAGTGCCAATTTAGAAAGACGGTCAGCAGTCTTGTTGTGCTCTCGATATATGTGAAAGAAAGACAGGTCCTGGAAGCTAGAGGCTAGCTTTTTAGTCTCCCTGCACCGATGAACGAGTTCAGGTGGGGAGAGAGCAGTCGATCATTTTGCCCAATTGATGATTACTTGAGAATCACCAAAAATCTGAGCAATTGGGATCCCCATCATATGGGATATGCGCAAGAGTGCCCAGAGACTAAGCAACTCTGCCTTGGTATTAGTGCCATGTCCAACTCCCAACAAAAATTCAAGATAGTGGGAGTCATTTAGAAAAATACACATGCCAGCACCAGCAATCCTGTTTTTGGATGCCCCATCAATAAAGCCACAAGGGAAGATCTTGACTGGTGTCGACCCAATATACCTACTTCGTCCTTTTTTGGTGACAACCCCACATACTGGTGATTGGATAGACAACATAATCTGCTGAATAATGCTATGTATATTCCTGGATTCCCCTTCAAAAACAGCCATGTTACGGGCTTTCCAAACTATCCACAACATATTGAAAAGTAGCAGGAAGGTAGGCGAGCTCTTTGGAGTGTTATCAATCCAGCCTTGTATCATATCATCCAAAGAAATGCCTGAGATACAAGCATTGATGTGAAAATAATCAACAATAAAATCTGAAACAGATTTCCATACCCAACAGAGAGAGAATAAGTGTACAATCGATTCCTCATTAGACCAGCAGAGAGGACAAATACCAGGGCCCGAGAACCCTCTTCTCTGTAGGTTATCGCATGTGAGGATTCGATTATGTATGACGAGCCAAATAAAGCAGGAAATCTTGAAGGGAAGAGCCTTGTGCCAAATAGGAGGATAGACAGCCACAGAAACCGGTTGAGAAGAGGAGTAGAAAATACAGTCGTATGCCTCCCTTGCTAAAATAGAGTCCTTTTTATTATTAAATGTCCACACAAGTTTATCAGAGCAGTCTGATAATCGAATGCCAGCAGCAGATAGATCGAAAATAAAATCATTCCACATCAAAGCATAGGAGCCACCAAGATCAAGGTCCGATGCCGAATACCAGTAATGCTGATCGATGGCGCAAGGATTATGCGCCTGAGCCAGAGTGCAGATATTTAAGTCTTCCAGATAAGTTCTAAGATCTTCTGGGAAAGATAATGGAGCTGTAGATCCAACAATCGGGTCTATCCCCAGAAGGATACACTCACCATTACCCACCTGCCATGACAGATGCATACCCATCCAAGGTAAGACCTGAAGAAAGCCCCTCCAGAACAGTGAAGCATTGCGAGAGCAAAAAGATTTGGATCGGAGCCAGTCCACAATCGATCCTCCTTTTAAATATTTGGCTTGAAGGACCTGAAACCAGAGGCCTTTAGAATGGAGTGCTTTCCAGAACACATTCAACCGCAGAGCTTGATTGAAACAGTTAAGATTCTTAATGCCCCAACCTCCAGCAGATTTTGGCCTAGAAAGATCATTCCAATTGGATAGATGGAACTTAAATGAAGATTCAGTAGAACCCCAAAGAAAATTAAAAATGAGCCTTCTGAGCTTCTGGAGAATCGAACATGGAAGGGGTGCTAATCCCATCCAGTAAACAGGAATGCTGGTGAGAACAACATTTACAAGTACAAGTCTCCCACCGAGTGACAAGTATTTAAATGCCCAGTGATTGATCCTCTTTTCAAATTTTTGCAATAACCAATACCAGTCTGCAACTCTATAATTCAGGGGCTTTAAATGGAATCCCAAATATGTGATACCAGTCTGAAGGGTATCCATCTTATAGGGTAGAGCAGCCTTGAAATCATTGAGACAGGCATCATCAAAATTGTGATAGAGCATACATAATTTATCCGAGTTGATTCTCATACCCAGAGCATACATAGACAATTTATACACTTAGAAAGTTCTATGAACATGAAAGTTCTATGAACATGAGATGACTTAGAATCACACAAATGAATTATCAATGTAAAGAATCAACTCCTCTTCTTCCCAATTTTGAATGAAATTAAATGAAAAATGAAATTAAATTTCATTAGTCTCATACATCCTCATAATTTCTTTCAACGTAAGGTCTTGACAAATCTGACGCTTCCTTTTCCGTTAAATTACCTTTTAAACATCCTAAATATACTGTTCACTTTATAAAAAAAAAGGAATGTCCATTGCTTACCGACCTAACCTTCCAATTTCTTGGAGAAGCCGTGGAATCCAATAAATGTACAAAAACTGGTCGCCAAACGTTCGAACATCGAGTGATTACGCTCGCAGCCTGCGGAACTTTCCTTTCCGCTCAATATTTTCCGGTCATTTCGAGGTTTTGAATGTTACATTGGTATCCATAAAGTTTTCGATCGATCTGTAACCTCAAAGTCTCATTGCTGCCAGGTACAAGGCCCACGAGCTTTTTCCGTGTAGATTTTTTCCTCTGCAGATCTAAATTTTGTTCAATTTCGTCCAGATTTGGTCCCCTTTTAAGCGTTGGAGCTTCATTGATTTCCACGGTATGGAATTTGGTCCTGAATCGCCTTTTTTTCTTGCTCTTACATATTCCGATTACTGTATTGCTTTGCATTTGGTGGTCAGGGTTTTGTTTGTCTAAATCTTGGCAATTGAATGGTATCTGAAGAATTTATGGCATCGTAAATGGTCAAAGACCATCCAGATTTGCATTGTAACGTGAATTTAAGGCGCCCTGCTTTAACTTTGTGCATAAGCTTTTAAAATCATATTTTCCTGCTCGTCGTGGGTCCAATTTAGCTCTCGTTTGATTCAATATTTGCAAATAAATGGCGCCATCTGTTTTATTGATTGGAAATATTGGATTTGAGCAGTGAAGGCTTGATTTACAAGGATTTAGTTTCGAGGTGTTTCCTGACGTTTAGGATGGAATAATCGTTTTAGCAAGCGAGCTTGGAATAAACAAATAAATAAGCATGCGTGCTTCGCATTTTTATACTATTTGACGTTTTGGAAGATTTTATGTGAGAGAGAATTTAAACCGCTAGGCATATATTGGAATATAGCAATAAAAACCAGACATCCAGCAGTGAAAATGTGGCCGTAATTGCTATCCACCTATTTTTTTTTGGTAAAAACTCCTCCGTACATATTAATAGAATTTCAAAGCATTTTCTGTAAAAAAGTGTGAATGCAATGAAGACGTCTGACTCTCTTATGCTCTCCTAATGATAATACTTCTAGATCAAAATATTTGGAGTTGAAAATCAGGTAGATTTACTTCAATGACGTGAACACTTGATAACGAGAGATGGCATAAGTCTTCTGTACGTAACAGCGGGCACGATCTGGTAGCTTCACGGTGATTAATATCCATGTGTAAGAGGTTTTGATTTTCAAGCCTCAGTAAAGATAGTGCATACTAGCATAGAGCTCCCATAAATTCGTATTCTGAATTATTTGCAAGTAGAGATATAGATAGGATAACACATGAGAGAATACCCCCTAACATTGTATTAGATTGCCTAAGATAGATAGGGTAAAACAAGATTTGTTGAAAAATAAAACTTTAGGAGGACAGGGTATCTGCTTTTCTTCTACATGCTGAAACTAAAATGTGCCATTAATGTTACCGACAATTCATTCAGAATAGCTGAGATGTCATCAGTCACTTACACGACTAATAATAACAAGTCTATTTTGATCCTATAGTAAAATCTTACTTCATGCACTAACTTCTCTATCATAAATCTGATATGAAGGGAAATCTAAAGGGGCATGTATGTTTAAACTAAACACATACTTACAGAAGGTGGATGTGCAGTTGCATTTCGAACATTCCCCATCTGCAAACATCTACTAATTATCACTCTACTACTATTCATATCTGCTTCTTACATGAGGAAGGTTTTGTTATTCTATGACATTTACTGAGTACATCAACATACATGTTCTCCGTGCAGAAAAGTTTCAGTTCCTGATACAGGCACACAGTGAAAGCATGGGAAAAAGAGAGTTTGGTTTCCAAACTTTCATGTTTTCCTTTTGATTACTCAACAGTAGATATTTATAATACAAGCTTGTGGCAAAATTCGAGGCTGAAGACTAAGATATAATTCAACTTATTATAGACTGATCCTTTATGATAAATGATGGCTCAAGGATGTCTGTGACCAGTCCTTTAATTTTAGGGATGGTAGAGGGCATCTACGAAAATGTAGGGGATGCCTCCCTGTGGATAATTGTTTTAAACTCAATGCTAATGTTTTGTCCAAAATTATAAAACTTGTCTCCGAGACTGAAGACTAAGATATAATTTCAACTTATTCAGTTATTATAGACTGATCATTTATGATAAATGATGGCTCAAGGATGCTCATGACCAGTCCTTTCATTTTGGGGATGGTAGAGGACATCCAGGAAAATGCAGGGGATGCCTCCCCTTGGATAATTGTTTTAAACTCAATGCCTAATATTTTGTCCAAAATTACAAAACTTGTCCCAGTGAAAAGCTTGAGACTAAAGATTCAGAGTTGGTCTTGGAGTTTGGAGAAGCTTGGGACGTTACATTCAAACACACTCACAGACATGTTATTATTGCAAAGAACCAGTCTTTTACTTTAGCACGTTGTGGATTTATTATTGTTATGAAGTTGCCCATTAATTTTGCATGTGTTATTGAGCTATTTTTCTTATTTAACTTCTTTCCTAAGTCGCTTGAATTTGCTAGGTCTTGGATATTTATTTAGTGTTGGAGGTTGTTAAGCTTTATGTAAGTCTGGGGAAGATGTGTGCAGCATTCTTGATGATGGTGCACTAGAGCTTTAAATGTATAACAAAATTTCTTTTTTCCTGCTTGTTGTATACTACCCTCGTCCTTTGTAATTGGTGGCAATTTCCTTATATTATCATGACATACATCCTCTTTCAGTGTTTTCAAAATGCCATTGTAATGCTGTCTTTATAATGTCACTAATACAAGCATATTTACTTGCAAAATTATATCCACCCAGCTTTGTGTAAGCCATGTTAACATTGGTCTATTCTTTGCCTGCATAATGCATTCACTGCATTTAATAATATTGCAGGTCAAAGTTGATTTTATTAATTTGCTTGGCTTGGATATTATTTACATTTGAACTATACTGAATTGTGGATCTGCTGTTACTATTTTTGCATCACAAAGTACGTAAATTGTTTTTATTTTTGTAATTTCTGGTTGGATTCGAAATAATATGTTTTTATTTCAATTTGAAGAAAAATTTAACTTCATGTTTTAATGGCTTAACTATGTAAATCATTGAAATCTTGAAGTTTTATGCCATAATTTAGGGCAAAGTATGGTATATAAACTGAAGCTGGATAATATTGTAGTTTGTGTACTCTGATGATGGATGTACAATATTTACAGATAGTAAGAGATGCATCCATTCCTCATAAATTCTGATTTATCAAGTAAAACATGCTACACATTGAAGGCTGTGGCTTTTGCAGATTTATGGCGCAATCTGAAGTAATTGTATAACAAATGTATAACAAAATTTCTTTTTTCCTGCTTGTTGTATACTACCCTCGTCCTTTGTAATTGGTGGCAATTTCCTTATATTATCATGACATACATCCTCTTTCAGTGTTTTCAAAATGCCATTGTAATGTTGTCTTTATAATGTCACTAAAACAAGCATATTTACTTGCAAAATTATATCCACCCAGCTTTGTGTAAGCCATGTTAACATTGGGCTATTCTTTGCCTGCATAATGCATCCACTGCATTTAATAATATTGCAGGTCAAAGTTGATTTTATTAATTTGCTTGGATTGGATATTATTTACATTTGAACTATAATGAATTGTGGATCTGCTGTTACTATTTTTGCATCACAAAGTACGCAAATTGTTTTTATTTTTGTAATTTCTGGTTGGATTCGAAATAATATGTTTTTATTTCAATTTGAAGAAAAATTTAACTTCATGTTTTAATGGCTTAACTATGTAAATCATTGAAATCTTGAAGTTTTATGCCATAATTTAGGGCAAAGTATGGTATATAAACTGAAGCTGGATAATATTGTAGTCTGTGTACTCTGATGATGGATGTACAATATTTACAGATAGTAAGAGATGCATCCATTCCTCATAGATTCTGATTTATCAAGTAAAACATGCTACACATTGAAGGCTGTGGCTTTTGCAGATTTATGGCGCAATCTGAAGTAGAGAATGTTGTTACTGACAACATACAGCCATTGTCTACTGCAAACGCTTTAAAATCACAACCCCAGAAGAGCATTCTCACTCGTATTTGGAATGGAGTTTTTAGGAGTAAAAATGAGGATTTTGAGAAAAGATTGGAACACCTTTCCAAAGAAGAAGCTTCTGTTCATGCTAGGACAAAGAGGAGATCTGAAACTTGGCGAAAACTTGCTCGAGCTCTTATAATTTACCCTGTCATCTTCGAGGTGTGCATATTTTGGAAGTCTTTAGACTAAATAATACTATTTTTATTGACATTTTCTTAATAGTAAATTTGTTTCTCATTTTTACTTGAATAGTGATTTCACAGTCCACTAGCCTATTTTTATTTTTATATATTCCAATTCCTCTTTTGGAAGAATATACGCTACATATAATATATAATTTTCTAGGATCAAAAGAAACTCTCTCACTCTCTATATAAATCTAGCTGTTGCAAAAGGCAGGTATACATTACTGCAATTTCAGACATTTACAATTTTACATAAAAGTGACCCCAACTTTTACCATCAGCTCTACTCTGCTTACCGGAATCCCAGTCTATTTTTCATCACCCAACCCTAGAGTCCCAACTACTCCATTACCCAAAATTTCCTGTTGAAATCAGCCTCACTATGCATCTGCTGATTCTCACTACCTGGTCTTGAATCCTTTCACCATTTTATGAATTCATACAACATTCCTTGTTGTTCCTTTGTTTACAGCCCTAATGCCATGCATTGTGGTGTTGAATTTCAACTCTGAAATAACTTAAATTTTGGTGCATCATATGAAAAAATAATGATTCCTTAATTGAGATTTTATTGCATCATTATTTGGTTCTACAGTAGGGTTAACTGGCAAAACTTCTGCAATTTATGTCAGACCAATATGGAGGTTATCAGATGATAATTTTATCAGTTCAAATCAATACATGATATCTAAAATTTACAGGAACTCTTTGTTCCCACAGGATTGTGGTAGCCTAGGTGACCAGAAACGCAGTCAGAAGACTCGTTTCTCATTTTGTTATGTTTCTTGTTCCTATTCCTGTCTTGACACTACATTACTACAATTGCAATCAACTTTATATGCATAATATACACTAGGGGGATGGGATTGACTTTTCTCATTTTGTGAAACCATCTAACCCAATTTCTTGTTCTATTCTTGTTACCCTTACTACTTCCCATATTTGGTAACATAGATAATAGCCATGCATGTGTGTTGGACTAAGATTTCTAATGAGATTTGGAGAAATATGCCTTCCAATTTGTTATGTGTTTTCAGCATGTTGCCGCCCTACACACACCTGGGGTTAACGCAATAGAAATATTGAAGCTGCTTGGTGTGTCCTTGGGGGCAAGTCTCGAGCTAGGTGCTGTCACCTGATCTTGACTTCTCTGTTTAGGTAGAACTCCTACCAAAGCCAAGAGGGGTAGTCCCTACAAAAGAGTTTCTAAGGCTCTTTGTTATGGTTTGGTGATTAAAGGAAATAAGTTTCTTAGGAGTTTCGAAAATTGATCAAAGCAAGAACTTGCAAACTAATTAAGTATCAACAACATAGATTTGGCATTCACAATATAATTGACTGAAAGAAAAATAGTGATAACTGCAGTATAACCAGTGCCAAATGGAGTTGAGAAATTAAAAGAGATGCTATTGAAAACGAGAAATGTTGTGCAAGTGTTCTTGGCTGATTTTAAGTTAAATGTGGATAAGATGAGTGAATTAAAGTGTCGATTAATTGCTTGTTTGGTCCAATACAATTTACCCTAAAAAAATTGAGTGCTAAAGCAGTTATACCAAGTGTCCAACAAGGCGAGGATGAACCTGCTGGGAGTAGCCCCTGACTCTGTAGTGGTAACCCTCTGTAACCTCTCGAGTTTTTTTGAAGGATAGATCAATTGGGTTTCCCTATTAAAGCTAGTCACCTGACTTCCTTTTCGATACAACCACTTGTTGGACTTACGATTGCCGTTAGACCAAAATCTGCAGGTGTTAATCTCCGCCACAATCGTCAGAGTTAGGATCTCGGGAGGCGATTAGTCCATGTCACGAAACTCATGGGGAGCGTTGAACCCAATGTCCTACAATCTTCCCCCAAACGCGAGCCGGGTGAGTTTTGAACCCTTGACTTGTTGCTCTGATACCATTTGTTGGACTCACGATTGTCGTTAGACCAAAACCCGTAGGTGTTAATCTCCGCCACAATCGCCAGAGTTAGGATCTCGGGAGGCGATTAGTTCATGTCACGAAACTCACGGGGAGCGTTGAACCCAATGTCCAACACCACTATGGATCGGACGAACCATAGATGGTGTAGAGCATATAGGAAGACAGGCCTTAGTTTATTTTTAAGGATTTTCGTGCAATAATTGTCTTGATTATTGAATCCGAGAATCTCTTTCTAGGTCTTAAGACTGTACTTGGGAGAGCAAGAATGTTAGTTTCAAAACAAAAATAAAACATAAATGGAAAGAGAGTTTTCTATTTACTACAACCAAGAGTCTCTTTCTTAAGACCGTACTCAAGAGAGCGAAGATGAGTTAGTATCCGATTTTGCGAGAAAGAAAAGATGAAACTTAAAGCGAAATGATTGATGTGTTTTATTGCAAAAAAGGAAAAAATGAAACTGCTTTAATTATGTGTGGGTGTAAAGCAAATAAATGGAGGGTATAAAGCAAATAAATGGACAGATACAGGCTTCCCCCAAATGGGGCAAGGAGGGCTTGGGAGCGGTAATCCCACTTCCTTTTTTATTATGATTTATTACAATGCTATTAAGAAAAATGAATACCCTTATTTGACCCTTAACAAATGGATCAAAAAGGGTTTTACAAGTGTCGAGGGAGAAGAGGAATGAAAGGAGGGGTAAAATGGATGAACTATGGATGCTCCAGATGACCAAAAACTCAATTTTTCTGCAGCACTTCCCTCTCTTTTTCCTCCAACCTTCTAAACACCAGCAAGTAAAACTCACCAAAAAAGGTTAGTAGTTAGCTAAAAATACATTAATATACACCTACATAGTGTTTGCAGAAGATAGGAAAATTTTTAGGTAAAGCACAAAGAGAAATGAACTAGATCTAATAAGCTTAGAATGTAAACTTAAAAGCACTTTTTAGTTCTAATCAACCAATTAAATAAAAATGATGAACTTTAGCACACGATTTACTTGTTAAATGAAAGTAACTGAGAGGAAAGGGATTTGTAGTTTTGAAGAAGGAAAGAGAAGGAACTCAAGCCCAAGCTTAAAGAAGATCGAGGAGGAGGATGTGTGTAAAACAAGAAATGTTAGATCCAAAATATGAGGTGAAGAAGACAAGAAGCTTGTCCAACACAGAGGCTCTAGTGGGGAAAGGTCCTCCATGCTACAAGTCAAGTAGTATGTCGGGTTAAAAACATAACTGCAAGGTAATGGATGGGTGGAGATAGTGAACAATGAAACGAACATTAGCAAGCCAAAGTATGGTGGGAATGATCACCTCTATACTCCCTAAGCAGGGTAAGACCAATGAGTATGGATCAAGAACTTCTAGGTCTAGGTAGGGACATACATACATAATATCAAATTATCAATACATCCAAGTCCACATATTTATGATCGCCAAATCATGACACTAAATGCTAAGATATGTCATAAGAATGAGTATAAAAGCAATAATAACCATAACACAAGATAATATCTGCCGAGTCATATATATGTAAATAACCAATCTGAAACAACATCTGTCTAATGAGAAACTTTTGCTACAACTCTGGGCAATACTGACTACTCTGTGATTGGATAAATGGCTGCATCAGTCCTCAAATTTGAGTCTTCTGAGACTCAGTCATGGCATGGGAAAGTACTATAGTCCATCATCAAATAATGACTCATCATAGATGCTCATCTCAACCTCTCATATGTAAGGGAATTGGCTGGAAAGTGTACTAGAATCTAAACAATAGAATATGGTAGCCCGACTACTATATGTGTGACAACACAGCCGCAATAGGTAGACACTAGGCCAAGGCCTAAGTGGTTCAAGTCCACAGTATAGGATTCCAGGAAGGTGGATCCAGTTGAGTTGCAGCAGGGGACGAACATCCAATAGCCGGAGTGATAGAGGAGGAGGTATATATTGAGCATTCAAGGGGGTTTGATGTGGAGAACAAGAAGACACATGTATGTAGATTGCATCGAGCTCTTTACAGGCTCAAGCAAGCACCTCGAGCATGGTACTTGAGGATAGACAACTATCTACGAAATAAGTGATTTCAGTGGAGTGAGGTTGACCACAACTTGTACTTCTTGACAGGAAGGTGCCTCTCATACTGGTATATGTGGATGATCTCTTTTTGACAGGAGATGAGAGGCTGATTGGAGACTGCAAGTCCAACCTTGCAATGGAGTTTGAGATGAAAGACCTTGGGTTGATGCATTACTTTCTGGGCTTGGAGGTTTGGCAGAGAGATGGATGCTTATTCATTGGACAGGGGAAGTATGCATTAGAGATCTTGAAGAGATTCAGGATGGAGGACTTCAAGCGTATGGCCATACCTCTAGTTTCCAACTGGAGGAAGATTGATGCATTAGGGTTAGACGGATTTGATCCCACCTTGTATCGTCAACTTATCGGATCACTTATGTATCTGGTCAATACTCGGCTAGACATTAGCTTTGCAGTCAACTCATTGAGTCAGTTCATGGTGGACCCCCAAAGAGTGCATTGGAAGGATGTGAAGTACATACTTTGCTACATCAGAGGTACAATGGAGTATGGATTGGTTTATGTGTGTAGGGGGAGTGTACAGTTAGCAGGCTTCACAGATGTTGACTGGGCAAGATGTAGAGGATAGGAAGAGTACTTCAGGTTGCTACTTCAGCATTGGATCAGGGGTTGTGTCTTGGTTCATCAAGAAGTAGAAGTTAGTTGCATTGAGCTCGACAGAGGCCGAGTACATGGCAGCCAACATGGTTGCTTGTGAGGGTATATGTGGCAGAGGAAGTTACTTTCAGGGTTGTTTGAGTGCGAGCTAGAGGCTACAGTAGTTCACTGCGACAATTAGAGTGGCATCAGGTTATCTGGAAATCCAGTGTTCCATGACCGGAGCAAACACATAGACATCATGTACCACTTCTTGAGGGATTGTGTTCAGAGGGGAACCATTCGGTTGGAGTACATACAGACAAATGAGCAGGTGACGAAGGTTTTCACCAAGGCACTTTGCAGACACAGTTTTTTGAAGTTCAGGGATAAGTTGGGTTGCTACCAAATCCCTTCCTCGTTGAGAGGGAGTGTTAAAATAACAGCAACAAGGAAGGTCTTCCTGCATGCATGTGTCCTTGGAGACAGAAGACTTAAATTAGCAAACCAATTGTATTTAATTTACTTTTCCTAATTTTACTTTGGAAAATAAATTAAAGTGGCATAATTATTAATTAACTTTAATGAAACACTTTTTATAAAGTGAAAGTGAAATTAGCTAAGTCACATGACATGAGGACACGAGCCACATAGGACATATTACGAGTATTCGACATGAGACACAACGACCCCGGAAATAGGACACAGGGGACACGTTTTATATATATATATATTTAAAAAAAATAAAGATACAATGTACATCAATAATATATACACAACGAGACATTTTAAAAAAACTAGAAGTATATACAATGTACATCAATCATAATATCATTCAATTGAAATTTGACAATGATGAATCAATAATAAACTGCACACTCGATATTTTTGATTAAACCACAAAAATCAAAATGTATTACGTAGATATCGAGAGAATGCCACCGGAAAATACCAAATAGAGTAGATACTACTTAGTACTAAGTCTAGTCTCTACAGTACTACTAGATACAAGATGAAAATACTAAATAACCACAGGGAAGAAATATCATAGCCCATCAATGGCACAAGGCACTGCCAATCCTCCTCCTGCTCCTCCATGTCAAAATTAGCATTATTATCGTAGCTCTTTCCTCTATCCTCCTCCTTTATACCCTTTTTGACAGGACACATGTCTAGAAATTTGGACACGTTCCTGGAACGTTTCCGACACGTGCTAGAAAGTGTCCAAATTTTGGGACACGAAAATTTTGGTGTCGGATACGTATTAGGGCAAGTGTCGTGTCCGACACGTGGAGTATGAGACACCGATCCTATTTGGAAGTGTCTTGTTTCTTAGGAAATTATGGTTTTCGATCAGCATAAAGCTATAAAAGAAAGGTCAACTGGTGAAGAGGACACCGTTGTTGTATTCCAACACAGATAGGATATATAGAGAGAGAAAGTCAAATGGAGCATTGAGCAAAGAAGACAGAGGAGCTAATTGACAGGATCATTGAGCTTCCAAGTGAAATGAGGGCCGTATAGATCGACATGGACCAGCTGTAGAGGAGGTCGAGCATACCATATGGAATTCCGTACAATTGCCGTACAACAACTGTTCAATCACGTGTGGGAGTTTGTACAACCACGCAGAGGTGTGTTGGGTTTGCTGGGGTTGTCCAGTGATTCTGCTAGGTGCTATTTCGCTAGGTTTGGATGTTTAGCAGTTGATTGTAAAGCTCCATATTTTCTCAATAATAAAATCCATATCTGATTGCTACATCGGTTTTCCCATCTTGGATTTTTTTGGGGGTTTCCATACCCAAAATAAAAATGTTTATATTGTGATGTGATGTTGTGAAATATTTCTTAGTACTTTATATTCCGTTGCATATTTGTAAAAGATATTCATGTGTGGTGATCAATAGAAATTTTGAATATACTGTTTAGCCCTAGTTTGAATGTTAAAGGAAAATTTACTAAGGGAAAAACACCTTGGAATGATTGGATTGATGTCTAAGTCCTAGGAATCCTTCCCTTTACAAAAAGTTTGCCATGTTAGCACATTTATTAAAATCCCCATGGGGTATGAACATGTAACTATTAAAAAAGGGCCCCCCAAAATGGCCTTGAAAAGTTTTCTGAACCTTTGAGCACTGATAATGAACAATTGGCTTGTTCATCACTTCAGTGGCTCATTGGAAATCCACTCAAGTGCAACTTTAGTGGATAACACAACATGCTCTTTGGTAGGCTATTGTTATCATATTTACGAGGTATTGAGGATATAGGTATAAAGGAAAATGACGTTTTTGAATTTTCCTCCAATTTTGCACCAATGGTAGTCAGGTGCTACACAACCCAGTATGGGGGTGATGTTTTCACATAAAATAATATATTAAAACCAAATAAATAAATAAATAAATAAATCCATTTTGGCTCATAAATAAAAAAAAATAAAACCAACATAGATCTATATCTTGAATCTGGATCTATCGAGCACCACGACGGATCAAATTTCTGAAGGACATGTAAAAAATTTGAGATAAAAAAAATTTACATGTCAAGAAATTGGATCCCTCTCGGTGCTTGATAGATCCGGGTTTAAGATGGATCTGTGTTGGTTAATTGCAGTACCTGGGAAACATGTCTAAGCATGAGCTTAACAAAATGACATTGAAGACATGAGATGCATTTAAAAATTAATTTCACAAATAATATTTGGAACAACTTGTGCCTATGGAGTTCACATTCAGGAAAACACATACTAGGGAAGCATATGACTTTGATGCAATTGCCTCTAAAAGGACCGACTGTAACGAACATAAATAAGAAAATAATTAAATTGTTTATAAGTTAGGTTAGTATGAAAGGAGGCGTCTTCTTATCATGAATGTCCAAGCCATATTTAAGGCCAAGACATCTTTGTAATATTCATCATCTAATATATATTATTCTTATTCCTCATCCAACATGATAGTCGAATTCGATTATTAAGGGATCAATTGGACTTGGTTACTCCATTTGGTATTAGAGTGGATTCGCTCCTGCACTTTGAGCTCGGACTCGGCTCATCAATTCTTGATTTTTTCTGCTGCTTACTCCGCCATCTCCATCTCCATTCATGCGCCAACCTCCCCTCCATGCGCTCATCCTCAATTCTTCCTTCTTCATCAGCCAACATTCCATTATCCCCTCTCTCCCCATACACCTATGCTTCTACCCTCGCGCCATTCCTTTCCTCTCACCCTTAACTCCCTTGCGCCTCGCTGCTCCCTCAAGTCCCCAGCTCCACTCAACGCCCTTCTCCACACTCCCTTACTCGTGCTCTACTTCACTCCTTCCATCCAGCTTCCACCTCACGCCAACTCTCTCCCATTCGCACCTGCATGTTGCCCCTGCTGTGCGTTGCCAACTGCGCACCACCATACAATTGAGCGCCGCCACCTCCGTTGCCTGCTGCGTGCTCACTCCACCCTCCATTTCCTGCTGCGTGTTCACTCTGTTGCAATCCCCACCAGCTCTGCCCTTCTCTTTTGTTCACCCCACGTGCAACACTCCCGCAAATCACGGCCTCCTCCTTAGTGCTCCATATCCAAGCTTTCCATCTTCGCGCTCGGCCACGTCCATCATCCCTGCCCTCCATTGTTTCCCTCCACCACTACCCACCTGCACATCCCTGCACCTTCCCTTCTCCGTCCAGCTCGGCCACCTTCCACCCTCGCCGCCCTACCAGTCTGCGCGTCATCCAACCTACAACCTGCAAAAGCAAAAAAATAAAATAAATATTACAATATAATATTTATTTTAAACATAAGATAATATAATAATATAATATATTATTTCAAATATATGGTAATTTAATATATTTAAAAAAACCTATATACAAAATATTATATAGTTTATGAAAAATAATAATAATAATTAATTAATTAATTAATATATTATTATTCAAAATTTCACCTTAAAAGACCAAAACAGCGTTCTACAAACATCCATGGCATTTTATAGTAAGAGTGATGAATTCATAGATCTCCTTGAGGAAATCCTTAAGGACATGGATGAAATAAAGAAAACTATGGACGAAACATTTAAAGTAAATGTAGATCGAGGTGAAAATCACGTAGAAGAAGCCACCCGAGTTGATGAAAAAAAGGAAGATAGAGTAGGCCAATATGTCATCCTCGATGAGAGTAATGGCATCAATCAATATAACATGCAATACAAAGATATAACATACCCTAGTAATAAGGGAATTGACAAGGAGAATGATGATTCGGACCAAGATTGTGATAAAGACAAGTCGATGTTGCTAACAATAAAGATCATCAATGCTGCGACAAAAATGTCACAATCACAAACACACAAACGATAGATATCATCACAAAGACGGCTTTAGAGAACATCAAGGGAAGCAACTATAATATTTGTCAGACACAAAATAAGACTGGTGTTCTTATGAGCATTATAATCACAGGGAACCTGTTCAAGGGAACCGTTCAAGGGAACTGACACAAAATGTGTTGGGGATAACAACACGAAAATAGTTAAGGTTGTAATGTATGTTGAGCATGTTCAATTGATGACAAACATAGTTAAAAGAAGCAATCACACAAGTAGAAAAAGCGTAAACAAAACTTTACCAAGTTCATACCTATTGCAAATACCAAGACATAATAATCAAACGAGACAATGGTCGTAATCAAAATCACACCTCTCAAGTCTTCAGTGCGACATAGAGCCAGAATAAAAGATGACATTAGGAAATACTAAAGCTTTGAGGACAAAGCTCCCTTAAAGGGAGTGGCAATGTAGCGAACATAAATAAGAAAATAATTAAATAATTAAGTAGTTTATAAGTTAGGTTAGTATGAAAGGAGGCGTCTCCTTATCATGAATGTCCAAGTCATATTTAAGGCCAAGACATCTTTGTAATATTCATCATCTAATATATATTATTCTTATTCCTCATCCAACATGATAGTCGGATTCGATTATTAAGGGATCAACGGGACTCGGTTGCTCCACCGACATAGATCCATCTTAAAATTGGATCTATCAAGCACCAAGAGGGATCAAATTTCTTGATGAGTAAAAAATTTTAAGATAAAATAATTTGCACCTCAATAAATTTGATCTTTCTTGGTGCTTTATAGATCTGGATTTAAAGACAGATCTATGGTGATTTTCTTTTTTTAAGCTTTTGTGTAAAATTTAAAATTGAGCTGACATAATGCACATTATGTATGTGACGACATCTTCCTCATGCTGGCTGTAGAGAACGTTGCTACTCTTGGTGAAATTTTTTGTAAAACAGTAGGAAGAGGAGCCCTCCATGCATGTTCCTTTCAATCTTTCTATCTTATAATTGATCTATCATAACAAATTTCACCATTCATATCTCATATTTTGCCATTAGGCTTTTTCATGTAAATATTTGTAATATTATTTATCTTCGTCTATACTATAGAATCTAGATGTACATTGCTAACTTATGCATGGAGTCTGAAACTTGAATAAATTTGTGTTCGAGATGTGTAGAATCTTTTTCACAGATCTAGTTGATTGGAATAGAAAATTGCTCGCTCCAAAACCAATGTAGTATAGAGTAAGACATTTATGCATATGTGGTATTGCATTTAAAGACGAATCATTGACCATTTTCTATACCTACAAGTTCTGCATGCTCTTAAACAAAGTAATGGCTTTTATCTAATGCATTCTCTAACTTGTGCAGAATATGTGTCTAACAGCAATTTGAATTGACCCGCGTGTTTAAACATCTTTTGAAGTTATTCTCTCTTGTGTTTTTATGCATGAATTACAATTCAGAACATTTTATGATTTGGTATTGTTTTTGTCAAAGCATTAGTTGCGGTATTTAGATTTGCTTTTACAAAATGACTGGATGGATCTATTGAACTAAAGGCTGTGATTAATTTTACAGGTTGTTGCCATAGTGATTGCTATCATGTCAACAAAGACTCCGGATTTAACATGGCAAATGCGAGCCTTGCGAGTACTGCCTGTCTTTGCTTTGCCAGGATTCTCGGCTCTTCTGTATTCAACATGCTCTGGTTATTTTCGCATGTGTAAGTAAATAATTATTGAACAAAGTTATTACTTTTATATTTAGTTTAAACAGAATGTTGATGTCATATGCCTGCTGCTCTTAGTTTTCTCTATTCTTTTGTTGGCAATCTAACATGTAGGCTTAATGGCTATGGATCTATTGTGAAGGGCATTTGTCAGTCTGTAGTTCTTGAATCCTTCCATACATTTGATTTCTTATAGGTTGATTTGTAAACTGATGTGGATATTCCACTAGACAGATTGTCAACACAGATCTTAAAATGCTATTTCAAATACAGTTCTTTGCTCCTTTATTTTCAGATTTACAATGTCTTACCGGATGAACTAACAAGGCAGTCACCGATAAGCAATAGGTGGAGAGAGGGACGGCTGTCACCTTTAGCCACTCTTCCAAGACATTTTTGGAGAGTTGGAACCTCCAAGGGGAGAGCCCTTCTGCAAGACACTAGGAAAGACAAGTCTATGTCTTCTATACCAATTGTTAGTGACCAGCGCTTTATATCAATCAGTTAAAGAATGAAGAAGACATACTAAACAAAACTTCAAGTAAATGTAGATGTAATCAGTGTAACGATGTGATGCCAAGGCTAGTCAATACAAAAGGCATCTAGTAGCAAGTCTAACCAAGCACTTCAAACATTTAACAAGCGTGACCATTAACTATCATTCATATGTAATCATCCAACCATTTATAAGTGTAAAGGGCAGCAGTATGTAGTTACCAATTGCTCCCAATAGGCAACAACAAGGTCTGATATAAGAAAAAGCATTATGGACTGTCAATAGTACGAATGGTACTAGCCTTTCATGTGTCTCAGCAGTATGCATTTCCCAGATAGATATTGGACACTTCTAGAGTAGTTAAAACTTAATAGCTAACCAGGAGACTGCTCGTTCACGACAAGTAACAGTATATGCTAGTAAACAAGTCTGAAATGTACTGTACAATATGTCATGTAAGATGTGCATCAGAATGTATCATTTGTTACTAAAAAAAAGGAGGCAACCAGCCATGAATGTTTGCAATTTTATGACAACAAATTAGTGCTTAAGATTGTGATCATGTGCAAAGTAACTTGAACACTTACAGTCTGATATATGCATATAATTGATGTAATGACAGTCCTGTGTATTCGTTTTCACTTTTCACAAATTATAACCACTAACCTTGGTACACTAACATTCTAACTAACTTGTTTGTTTGTTTATGATTGTTTTTAGGGCTGTTCAATACACTTACAGGCCTGGGAGTGAGCTTGTTGTGGGTTTAGACAGGCTGCAATTTATTGCAGCCTTAAAAGGGACACTAGGAAGCGGCCCTAAAGGCAACCACAGTCCACCAGAGGCTGTAAAGAAGGAAGACTGAGCCCAAGATAGCCTGGCCGAGGGGATAGGAGGTAGGGTGAATTTTTAGGAGGCACGCCGAAATTGTAGGGTCCGAAATTTTAGGGGCTGAAAATTTCTGGAGGCGCTAAATTGGCCAAATTTTTGATTTTTTGAAAAATTATAAATATTTAGGGTTTATAGATACCATAAGAAGACCTAAACTAGCCTAAATCTACCATGCAAATGCAAGATTTTGAAGGATGAGAGGTTGGTGACAAGGGTTTTAAAGTTTTACCCTAACCCTAGTGCATCTAATGATGTAACCAGCCTTCCTTTGAGAAGCTTCTCCTGGGTTTGGCAACAAAAACTAAAGACCTAAGGCTCTAACTCTAGAAGGACTCCTACAATGGACGCACTTCTGTGAACCAAGGTGACTAAAGGTTGAGAAATGACCTAGCCAAGACAAAATGTAGCTCTAATGGCTACCATTCAATCCATGAACATGTATCATTCATCAACATTCAACAAAGAGAGATCAAGAAAAGCCCTGGATACCTCTTTGTGCAAGTGTTTAGCCAACAAATCAAAGCATCACGTTTATCAAGAGCATAGAACCAAAGAAACTTTAAGAGATTTCCATTCAAACCCAGAAAATCATCTTCCTCAAGAGGTGCACATCACTTCCAAGGAGCCCTGGTTGGGTTAAAAAGTAACATATTGTTTGATCTCACTTGTTTTATGTTCAAATGAAGTTAGGAGAGGCTTATAAATAACCTTCTCACACTCACTTTACAAATATATCCAAGCCAACATGCCTTAAAATGTCAATTTGAAATTATAAAATGTCAACTTCAAATTACAACATAAAATAATATAAAATAATTAGAAAGTGCCCTAAAGTAGGTTACTTGGGGTATTTTTCCTTAGGTGCCTAAAACTACTAAAAACAAGCAAATGATTCCGAACGAAAGGCTGGAGTGACCTAGAGAGAGGGCGTCATGTCCCATCTAACCTCGAAAATGCTGGAAATCCCTCAACGACCCCCTCAAAGTAGCAGTATGGCATGGATGGAAGGATGACATCATCTATGGAAGGAGGACAAGGAGAGAGTGTGCCAGGCAATTGAAGGATCATGAAGGTGTATGAGGTGGCTGGGAAGGCTGACCAAGGTCTCACAACTGAAACAAAGGCCACCTGTGCAAGGAAGCAAGGTGTGGGGTCATGTGAGCCAGTGATCAACCCATAGAAACCCCAGGGTTAAAAAGCCCAACAGAGGGCAGTCAACAATGCCACTAAGCCATAGTACTCCTAAAGGAAGGACCAAAGGACCCGATCATGACCACCATTGCTGAATAACACCCCTCCTAGTTAGAAAAATGGCCTCTCTCTCCTTGGGGCACATTTGAAGGTGCGATGGGTATAGGGGCAGCATAACACAATGCAAATTACTACGAAAGTAGTGGATGGACACTGTGGCATGACTAAGATGCTACAAATTTGCTTTCTTCCTCTGCTCTCTTTCTTCAGCTTGGCTATGGAAAACTAAATCATTATAATAATAACACAAACCCTATCTTCCCTTGTGACCCTCTATTTATTAGGCTTGGGGTGAGGGTTTTTGCACCACCTAATTCTTTAATAGGGTTTGTGACCCTTTAGGATCTTTTTGGATAATTTTGCATGGCTAGCTCCACATGTGTGAATACGTGGATTCCACTTACTGCTATGGTTGTTTACATTACCCACTATCATGATGTATCTACATGGGTTGTTGAATCATGAATGCACCTATTGGTGCAAATATATCTTTTTTTCAAGAAAAATCTTGTTATGATTTACAAGTCATCGACACTCTTTTGAAATTCAAGATGTTGTGATAGCATCTTATGTTGTTGAATATGGTGTTACCTTTACATATTACAAGATCAACATTCCAACATAGTGAAGTATACTGTTAAGTGGAGATGTGAAGTTCGATGAGGATGTGAGATCTTCTAGTTCACATGATTCTTCTTTAATGTTTGAGGAGAATGAGGAGGTTGTTGTTCTAAGGGTTGATTTAGAGGTTAGAGTTGAGTCGGATTCAAAGGGAGATGAGGTGAGAGTGGGTATGCACATGCCCTTCCCTTCTACCCAAACACACTAGAGATCGAGATGGCTCACTTGGACACTGCAAGAGGCTGAGGACCAGGTAGGAGTGCCCAGATGTTCCATGAGGGTGAGTATTCCTCCTAGGAGATAATTTAGCCTCATTGCATTGGTTTCTTCCATATGTGAGCCTTCTAGCCTTCTAGTTGTCTTTAGGAGAGGTGTGATTCCTTGATGGAGGATGATGTTTGGGTTGATTTTGAGACTGCAATAGGTATAGATTTGTAGATGGTAGGTTTGGTGGAGTTGCAGAGGGAGTTGATAGGTGTTGGTGAAAACAAAGGGGGAGTGTCAGCTTTCAAGTTTAGTTCGAAAGTCTGTTTACACCATCTTTGGGGGTGCTTCATGAGATTTGGGGTATAAGGTGTATGATTAGCCATTGGATGCTTCATGATGGATTTGCACATTAAAGGTGAGATACCTTAATGGAGGATGATGTTTGGGTTGATTTTGAGATTTTAGTAGGTTTCAAATTTACAGATGGTAGGTTTGGTGGAGTTGCAAAGGGAGTTGACAGGTGTTGGTGAAAACAAATTGGGAATGTTAGTTTTTAGGGTTACTTCGAAAGTGTTTACACCATGTTTTTGGGGCGTCACATGAGATTTGGGGTACATGGTGTATGATTAGCCCTTAGATGGTTCATGATGGATTTGCACATTGCAGGTAGCTTACATAGTGGTTCATAATTCTTATGGATACCTGTGTGAGTGCTTTGTCTCTCAATGAAGGTTTTGGATTGCCCAACTGAATCCATCTTCAAGAGAAGTTATTCTCAAAGAATCATAAGGTAGAGAGCTTTTGATTAATACGTAATTGCATGGGTATGGATATAATGCAATGTGAGGGCGACTCATGCTCTTAGTATAACCACTCCCTTCATTTCTTTTTTAATTTATTGATTAACGACTTCCAAGAACTGCTCAATATTAAACCATCATATCTATTGAACTTTTTTGAATGTTTTTCTATGCCAACGACCTCTATGATAAGCCTCTTACTGTAATGATCTTTTGATGTGATTACTTTTGCTTCCTCTACACAAATGCGATGGTTTGTAACCTTGGATGCTTTGCTACTACTAACAACTTGGATCAACCATGTATGATATCGGCACAATGCTCTTTTATTCTAATTTTTATTGAACTTTCGGTTTCACCTATATACACCTTACCACACGAACAAGGTATTGGATACACACCCTTCTTTTGCTTGGGGTCAGTTGGGTCTTTGGCTTTATCCAACATGTTTCTTAATGAATTTGGAAGGGAGAAAACTATTCACATATTTTCGTTTCTAAGGACTTTTGCAATTCTATTTGTTGTTCCCTGAATGTAGGGAAGCACTACTACTTTTTTGACTTCATTATTGTTGTTGCTTGTCTTATGATCTTTGACTTTTTTGATTGCCTTTTCAATCTCTTCTTTCCTATAACTATAATTTTCAAGACACTTCTAACATGACAAAATTCTTCATTGTTGTGTTCATTATCAACGATTATGACAGCTCTTATGGCTAATGTATCTAGGATCTTGAGCTTCTATGACGGATGGTGGTGTGACCTAGCTTGCAAGTATTTGTCTGTGTGAGCTCTTTTTTGGGAAACTTGTCGTGCTAGAGTGCCATTTGTCTTCCTTGTAAGTATAACATTGAGGAATGGTAGTTTGTTGTTTTGATCGATCTCCATGGTAAATTTTATGTGCTCAAACTGGCTATTTAGGTGTACGAGGAAACTATTTAGGTTTTCTTTTCCATGAGGCCATATGATGTTTGTGTTGTCAACAAATATCTTCCATTGCTTTGGCTAAAAGGGAAAGGAATCTAGGGCTTTCTTTTCAAAGTATTCCATGTACAGGTTGGCTACTATTGGCGATAGGGGTGAACCCATTGCAACACCATACATTTGCTCATATAAGTCTCCTTGAAAGCTAAAGTATGTTGATTTTAAGCAAATATCAATGAGTTTGGCAGTTTCATCATTCGTGATTTCTTTTATGACTCTCATAACATCATCGACCGACACCTTTGTGTAAAGGGATACAACATCAAAACTTACTAACAAATCATTCTCATTCAAGTGTAAGTCCTTTATACCATCAATGAAATGGGAAGAATCCTTGATGTAGGATTTTGTGTGACCTACTAGTTGTTTTAGTGATTTCTCAAGGAACTTAGCTAATTGGTAAGTCATCGAACCAATTGTTTTGATGATGGGTCTTAAAGGTGCAAAATAATGAAGTCCTTGGATCATAAGACCAAGGACCACAATAATGAAGTCAATAAAGTATTAGTGCTTCCCTACATTCAGGGAACAACAAATATAATTGCAAAAGTCCTTAAAAATGTGCAAATAGCTTTCATCCCTCCAAATTTATTAAGAAACATGTTGGATAAAGCCAAAGACCCAACTGACCCCAAGAAGGGCGTGTACTCAATACCTTGTTCATGTGGTAAAGTGTATATAGGTGAAACCGAGCATTCAATAAAAATTAGAATAAAAGAGCATTGTGTCAATATCATACATGGCCGATCCATGTTGTAAGAAACAATGTTGCAAAAACTGGACCGAAACTGGTAAAACCGATTGGTTTGATAGGTTTTGGGGCCTCATTTGGTCAAACCGGTGTCTCAAACCGGAAATGACAGGTTTCGTACGGAACTAGTCGATTTTGACCTGTTTCGGTCCGGTTTTACCGGTTTTGGTTCTGGTTTTGACCGGTTCCATACATAATTGTACAACAACACTTAATAGGGTATTTTTAAATTTATTTATTATTAAATAAAAAAAGTTGGTTGAGTGGGGAAGGTTTTAGTGAAATACGCTTAATATGGCACATAGCAAGAGCCCTTTTTGCAAATTTGTGTATAATGGTTTGGATTCACATGGTGGCACATGAATGTATATATAATTTTTCAAAATAATGGTTTGGATTCACATGGTGGCACATGAATGGACCGGTTTTTTTCCTGGTTTTCGTCCGGTTCTGGTTTTCAAGGTTGGTCAGTTTGACAACCGGTTCGATTTTTGTAACCTTGGTCAGCAACAACAAAGCATTCCAAGGTTACAAACCATCACATTTGTGTAGAGGAAGCAAAAGTAATCACATCAGAAGATCATTAAAATAAGAGACTTATCAAAGAGGTCGTTGAGATAGAAAAACATCCCCATAATTTCAATAGAGATGATGGTCTACTATCGAGCAGTTCTTGGAAGCCATTAATCAATAATTTAAAGAAGAAATGAAGGGAGTCGTTATACTAAGAGCATGAGCTGACCTCACATTGCATTATATCCATACCCATGCAATTATGTATTAATCAAAAGCTCTCTATCTTATGATTCCTTGAGAAAAACTTCTTTTGAAGATGGTTGCAGTATGACATTTTGAAATGTGTGTTGAGAGATAAAGTACTCACACAGGTGTCCATAAGAATTTTGAATTTACTACTTGTGAAAACCTAAACAATACTTAGTGGTTGCTTGGCTTAGTTTGGTTGATTGCTTAAGAGGATGCTTTACATTGGAGGATGAGCATTAAGCCCTAAACAACATGGGGTGGATTGGATGCTTGCATGGAGTCTTGGAGTTGACTTAGGGATGCTTGGGTTGCCACATATTTTATGCAAGTGAAGTGGACATAGTAGAGCACATGGGTTAGGAGGAGCATTGGAGTTCTTGGAGGCTTGTAGGAGCATTTTACACATCTCATGGAGTGCCCTTGTATTGGATCCTTGTTTGTGTACTATTACTGCTCAAAATAGCACCCTTGACCAATGGATCAGGGTGCGATGAGTGGTAAGCATGGTAGGAGCTAGTGCCCAATTTCACCACATCCTAGCTCCTTAACAGTTTAGGTCAACTCCTAAGACCAAGGGGAGTCCCTAGATTTCAGTGAATGATATTTGCAATTGCTTAAACAACACAAACACCTTTCCCAAGAAACCTCTCAACAAAGATCAGTGCCTTTGGGGTCAAAATATGATAGCAATAATAACACTAAGTGAGAGGTAGGAGTTATAATATCACTGTCACGTATCCCAAGAAAGATAAATTCAATATGCTACTTCTCTTATAAGATTGTAGCAATTAAAATACATAAAGAAAATTTGATAAAAAGACAACAAAGCTCCACCAACTTACCATATAAAGTGTACCTTGAAGCATGGAGGTAAGGGGGATATGCAATAGGGTGAAAAAAGACCTTAAATCAGATATGAAAATGTAAAAGATTTGGTATGTGCCCTATAACAGCCCTCAAAGAGATGGTGGTCCCACTTATAACATTTCCCAACAAGTGTCCAAACCTCCAGGGGTCAATCTAGGCCTAAAATCTTGCTTTTTAGGCCTTCAAACTTGGCTGAAATGATGAATATACCTATTGTCTTTGCAATAAAGGGTCTACCAAATCTTAGCAAGCACCGGTCACTTGAAATTTCACAATCAAACCACATGAAAAGGGTGCCTCTAAGGTTCTACCATTAAAAGCCTAGGGTGCACTTTTTTATCCCAACAAAAGTTCTAAATTTTTAGGGTTTTTCCAATATTAATTTTTAGGTCTTTCCGATATTATATTTTTTAGTATTTTAAATAATAAATATACAAGAGTCATAAAAATGCAAAGAGAAGGGGTTATGATCATAGTCCTCAACCCTAAGGCAATTAGAGATTGTGGTCAACGTCCCTACTCAGTTTGGCTATTCAAGATTTACCAATTAGGGTAAAGGCTAGTAACTCGATACTAGGTCAAAGTAGACAAACCCAAAAAAGGGCAAACAATGAACCCCAAGGCCCTTAGTGGAGAGATCCTTCAAGAAGAAAGTCTCCTCAAACAAGACTGACAAGATGCCAATAAGACCCTAATTTACCTTGCTTAAGGTGCAAAAGCAATGTAAAACAAGAAAATCGAGAGATCTTACCAACATCAACCAAGGAAAGAGCAGGAGCAAGAGTTTTTGGGTCCTCCTTAACCACAAGTTATTACAAGTATTCTTTGGATCAATCTTGCAAGATAATAAACCCTAGAAATTCCACCATTCCACCATTCATCACAAGAGAAACTTGCCTAAAAGAGAGGTACACCTCACTCATATGCTTCAATATACCAAGAGAAAAAGAAATAGGTAACATATTTGAACCCTTGTCTTGTTTACAAATGGGTGCTAGGAGTCTTTATTTATATGAGTCTTCCTAGTTTGATCTAACTTTAGAGCCTACCTTACTAAAAAGTAAAATAATTTAATTTTAGGGTCTATCATCCACAAGCAGGGGACTAATCCACAAAGACTAAAAATAATGATAAAATAGTGCCAAATGGCTTCATCCGAATGAAGTAATGAGTTGGGGTAGGACGTCATGCCCCAACTAACCCCAACAATGTAGAAGAGATAGATGCCTCAATGTCCTCCCCCTTTAGCAAGGTAAGGCTTCTTGGAGAGGATAGTGTCATGATGAATTATGCACATGTGAACCAAGAGGAGGGGTCATATATAAAAAAAGGAATCAACAAGTGGACAAAAATGAGGCGTGCTAAATTGGGTATTATAACCCTTACAGTAATCACCTTCTACAAACATGATTATGGCTAGGAGCCCTTAAGCCACGTGTCCTAACCAGTCCATCTCAAGATGCACTGAATAACAACCCAGGGCATAAATGGCCCAAAATGACGAGGGTTTTCTTCCCATCAAGGACAGTCAACAAAGCCACTAAACCAATACGCCTTGGAATGAAAACCAAGAGGATATGCCATGACCAAACCATGGGTCTTGAGCCTAGCTAAATCGACACTTTTACAAAAGAAGCCCATACTTGGCCTTTTACAATGGCAAAAGACCCCCTCACTAAGGTATATCTTGGTAAACAGACTACATACAATATGGGGTGTAACAGTTGGCTCCAGCTGTGGGACATGTGTTCTTCTCGTGAGTGTATGAGAATCACCTAGAATCCCCTGGTACTTGTAGACCTACGCACACATCTAACAACTATGTGAAATGCACTAGAGGTAGACACTTTCATCTAGCCTTGTTCAAATCAAAATGAAATGCGATAAACGATAAGTGCAATGCATGGGTAAACAAATAAAACTAAACTAATGCATAAATCAAATGAAACTAATGCAGGAGATTATGCAACCTACCTACCTACTCTAAGTATGGCAAGTGAAATCATACCACCAACGAAGCCACCTTAACATATCATTCATGCTAGGGCTTCTTCCTTTGTCTTTGGCAATAGTTTAAGACAAAACCTAGTCTGTGGTGAGTTGAGTAGATACAATAACCTTCATTGGAATGGGGTTGGAACAATGGAAGAGATCATGAACCTAGATGGCTTTAAATTCCTTCCAAGAAGTAGGGATTCTTTCACAAAACTCCTCTATCCATGCCTGGATAGGTCTCAAGTACAAAGTGCCATCATCATAAGCTTGCTCACTGATGTCTGTTTGTTGCCCCAAATGATTGTTGGCCTCTTTCTCTTCCTTGTCTCGACCCGGGGTTCAACAACAACACAATACCAACAAGACACCAAAAGACATCGGCTCGACAGAGCAAGCTCAGTCGGCAACGCTTGCGAGCAGGCACAGTCTCACCCGAGATATCTTAATGGGTAACTGTCAGAACCATGTTTCCGTAGTTGGCGAGGGATTATAGTCCCTTGGCGCGCGACCAAGGCGCTCGACAAAGACGATGGGATGAAGTCTTTTACTCTGTGACATCGACACAACCAAGTGCCACAGGTCACTTGCGTGACACGACCTTGTCCTTAAACTTTAGCAACTGACGCAACTATGCGACACAGCCAATTCCTTATACTTGACAGACAGTGTGCGACTTATATTTTAACTTAGCAGCTTAACCATGAACTCATACACAACGGTCCAACAATGCTTTTAAACAGTTATTCATTCATACTACGACATATATTCAACAACAACTGTAACTGTAATAATGTAAGATAAGCAAACGTTCACATAAACATTCACCATTCAACAACATTCATCCATATAACACAAGAAATAACGTGGAAACCCATCTGGGAAAAACCACCAAGGTGCTCTTCATCTGGCATGAGAAATATAGGTAGCACCTTGCAGCCTGCAACTTGCAGACTGTTCTTAAGATATGTCTTTCTAACTCAATCTTCTTGCTCTCATGCTCTCTGGTTTATTGCTTCTATCAACACCTACTTATCCGCACACAGCCTAGATTGACTCTTTTACTTTACTAGCGGTCTGTGCACACAACTGCAAGATCCGCGGCTCAACAACCTTCTCCTTCTACTGGACTCCTCTTTGAGCCAACTACTGAATCTAATGTAATCTCATCTAACCAGGATCTAATTGAACCCTTATACAGAGTGCGTTCCTCCTATTTATAACATTTACAAGACCACGCAGGGTCGACTGAGTACTACTCAGTTATTACAGACTCCAATGGTTACAAAATATTTGCAATTACATTGAATGTCGGCCCATACCTAGCCGTGAAAGTCTTGCATGGCATTAACCACAGCCTTAACTAGCCGTGGAAACGTCCTTCAGTCTTTTGTACCAGTCATAGCTAGTCGCAAAACTGTCCTTCTATCTTCTGCTGGTTAGTCCTTCTGTAGTCTTCCTTGACGTCCGCTTGTCCAGTGTTAAATCTTCTACCTGCCTCTTCCATCGACCTTGGATTTGCTTTTCCTCGTCGCACCATCCCTGTCGCAGCTTCCTTTGTTGTGCGCTTCCTTTCTGTCTTTATCCTTCCTTTCTCCGTTGTGCCCATGTTTTATCTTTCTGTATCGGTTCATTTGCTTCCTTCTTGACCCGCTTTTCCCTTGTCGCGTGCACACTTTTCCTCCTTTGCTTGCGCATTAGCTTCTTCCTTGTGCACTTTTCCTTGCCCAACAGGTCCCTAACACTCACACGTGGCTTGTCCCGAGCCACTAAGCAAAAATGGATATCTTCACAAAAATATGTGACTGCTCGCGACTTAAGCCTCCATCTCGGGCTTCGGCCTAGGCTGCGCGAGAGGACCAACCTTCTCCTGAAATTCTTTCACCATCTGTTGCACTCTAGCAACTTCCATTGTTACTTCCTCTGCCTGTGCGACCAACTGCTCCATTCGATCGGAACTCATATGTTTCGACGGGCCTGCCTCTAGCGACTGCGCAATATGCTGAAGTTTTTTCCTGCATAGGCTGAATAAGGCCTGTGAGCCGCGCTGCTTCCGACTGATGTGCCTCTACTTCTGCTTCCCTAGTCCACTCTTGGTCACAGAGAGCTTGGACTTCCTGCTGCAGTTGCTTGATCTCAACCATCTTCGTAACCTTTTCCTGAAACGACAACTTCTTCATCTCTGCCTTTGCTGCGCTGATCTTTTCGTCAGCCTGCCGCGTGCTTTCCCTGATCTTCTCTCCAGTCTCATCTTCTATAAGCACTTCCCATATTGTGGAAACGGCTTCAACTTCCTTAGCGTAGAGTTTTTCTCCTTCGCCTATTTTCCCAACAGCCTTAGACGTTGCTCTGCTTCGCTCTTTGAGCATCTCAGGAGGTGTGCTCGGTACTTGCCTCGCTTGCAATTCCTCAACCCGCTTCTTCAGCTCCACTACAATCCGCGACAGCCGGGCAACCTTGGCAGCTGAATCTTCATCTTCCTGGCCCGCTTCTGGTGAGAATTTTGCGTCCGCGCCCTTAATGGCTTCAACAGGTGCAACGCGGCTGTGCTTGTGCGCCACAATTTGTTGCTCTTTTTCTTTCAAGAGGGCCTTGCGCTGCTTAGCCTTCCTTTGTTGTTTTGTTTCCTGATAGGCAACAACATTCTCTCGAAGCCGTATTTCAGTCGCCGCTGCCTGTTGTAGCTCATATACTTCTCCCAATGAGAGCTTGGAGAAGTCGATTTGCAATTTGTCAAACTCTTTGACAACATCATCAAACGCTCCCGTCGCCGTTTTTGTTTCCATTGCGCGCCCATGGATTTGTATTTTGATTGGCAGAACTAACTCTGGTGTAACTAATGAGACGTTGGGGTTCATGCCATATGTTTCAACCTCGACAATGGATTTGATGTCATTAATGGCCTTGATGAGCTTATTAAGGTGCTCTGCAACTTGACTAGCCACATTTGCCTGCTGCGTATTCAGAACCTCGAGGCTTTTCTTGGTGACCTCGTCTACAGAATCTTGTAGCGCGCGGATATCATTCTCTGTCAAGGTATCCGTGTTAGCCGTTTTGCTAGCCTTTCTCTTCTTGTGCAGTGGCCCGCGCTGTTGTTGCTGTTCTTTCTGGCAGTTGCAGATGTCCTCATCAGTAGGTCTCTGTTCTCCATCGCTTCGATGGGAGCCACCATCACCGTTGTTATCATCTTTTCCTTCTTGCGACTGATTGTCTTGACCGTCGCCTCCATTGTTTCCTTGACCATTTCCAGCATTGCCTCCTGCGCCAGCGTTTCCACCTTGGTTAGTTGGTGGGTCTTCTTGGTTTTGTCCTTTAGGCAGCGACTCTGCCAGTGGGCTGCGCCATTCATCCGACCACTCTTGGACAATTGCGTCCACATCATCATCAGTGATCATGAACCCTACCTGGTGCGCTTGCTTGTTTGGGTCGTTCTTTGGCTCCAAGATCATGTTATGCGCACTCGCCTGGAAATTGATGAAAGCTACGTACCTGTACACTGTCCCAGCCCGGACTCGGTGTGATCGCCTGATAACATCGCGCAGCGCCTCGACATGCAAAAAAACTTGATGTTATTATCCGTCTGGTGGATCTTGTTTTTCTTGTCCTCCCATAGTTTTTGGTACTTTGTGCATAGGCAAGGTAGTGGGACATCCATTGGTTCGTAGTCTGGTGGGTTGGCCCACAAGGTGAACGAGATCAGGATGGGCAACCAGGAGTAGTGAAATTTGTATTTGGGATCCTCCTGCGTCTGCGCTGCGTCGTCTATCAGTTCATTTAGTAAGAACTGCAATCAGTTGAAAGTCACACCTTATGCGCATTGCTTTGCCAATTCTACTGCTCCAGCGGTGCATTCATTTGGCCTCATCTTGTGCAACAGCTTGCACGACAGGATCCTTGTAGCGAACCGCACGCCGATGTCTTCGATAGGGGGAATCGAGAATCCCCTACCTGTGCGCTGCAGATTATACTTCTGCTTCATCTTAGTGGTATCCTTGTTCTGGCGCAAATATGGCGTGGGGTCATGTCCTTTCTTCGGGAGTCTTATGATCGACGAGATAAGCTTGACGTCGACCGGGTATGGTTGATCGAGCCATAGGAACCCTCTGTGGAAATAGACCAGGAGTTGTTTCACTTATGTATTGGCCTGCAGGCCATGGCCAAAATGGGGCATGAACAATAAGTTCGTCAATCCTGCTTGGTCGGCGCCAGTAGCCCACTTCATTGGCTTAAGAACCTCTGGTCTAGTTGACTCGGTCTGAATCGTGACCATGCTTTTCTTTCTTTCCAAACCCAACTGCAGGCGACTGTCAACATCCTCGAATCCAACTTGGTGAACTTTGGCATTATGTCCATTAGCAGGGGTACGTGCTTAGGGATCCGGGGTGCTACTAAAAATGTGCGCGCTTTCGTGGGAAGTGTCACCGGCTCCGCCTTGGCTCTCCTCGGTCGGACATAGTGCAGGAAGCTTTCTTCTTCATCCTCAGCTTCTGGGTCTTTGCGGGGTGGGGAGACCTCCTCCATCAGCTCTTCCTCCAGCGCGTCCTCTTCCATTGGCTCTTTCCCAGGGTTGTTCACAACTGTCTTAGCCTTGCATTTCCTCGACAGTTCTGGCCTGGACGACTCTCTAGGCGCTCTCTCCCCAGCTTGTCTCGGCTCCATGGCAGGTTGTGCAGTTGGTGGGTTCTGAATAGGGTTTGGCACAGGGCCCGAACCAAGGGGTGGAATAGGGGCTGGCGCAGGCTTCGTTCTTGCTCGCGCCATCGGGTCGAGTTATGGTTCTTGGTTTGGCTGCTATACTTCGGGCGATGCGATCTCTTCTTCAATTGGACGCCCCGGATTGATAGTCATGTCGGATAGCTCACTTGCACTGGAGATCTCTATTACCATGAGTGTCAGCTCACTCTGTGACAAGCTTCGGCTTTGTAAACTCTTGGCACTGGTTTTCTTGCGCTTTGTGTGTGCGTAAAAGACTGTTTGATGGCGAAGCCTTGTATTTATACCCACCTATGCGTCCTGCAGTCGTCATGCGATGGGAGGTCGAGGTCTAATCAATCACACGGGCTTCTCGGTCGACGCGTTTCTTCATTAACTCGTAAACTTGAGTACTATGCTGTACCTTTCAAGACAGTTATGGTAGTTATGACGCGGACTGCTGATGGGACCAGAAAGCACGTCGTCATTCTCCTCATATCTCGTCAAATTAATGACGCTTAGCTGTCATAACCGCCTTAATCTTTGACGGATATTTGCACTTTAATGTCGGCCAGCCTGTCATTTTCGCCTTTTCCTACGCTTTTCACCTTTTCCTGTGCTTTTAGCTGGTTCTGCTGCAGACGTGACACAACAGTTTCCACTCTTCGCTTTTTTTTATTCTTCTCGCGTAGCGCGATTTTACCTGGGGATGTTGTGACCATCATAGTATGGTTTCAGGCGACTGCCATTCACCATACTTGCGGCGTAAGTTCCATCTAGTCTCTTTAGTTTTACTGCGCCCGCATCAGTGATGTGCGCGATCACATATGGCCCTAGCCAATGTGTCCTTAGCTTACCTGGGTGTTTGAAAAATTTGCTGTCATACAACAACACAAGTCCTCCGACCTTGAATGGTTTAACGTGGATATGGCGATCATGTCACGCTTTCTGTCTTGACTTCTACACAGTTTGATGAAATCCTGCGACAAAGCGTTCCTCTTCCATCTGAACGAGCTGCGACAACCTTTGCTCGATAGCATCTTTGTCGGTCATCTCTGTCAGCGCAGCAATCCATAGACTTGACACATTGTACTCCATTGGCACAACAGCTTCTTGCCCATATACTAGTATGAATGGGGTGTGACCTATCAGTCGTTTGCAAGTTGTGCGATATGCCCATAGCACAGCTAATACTTTCTGATCCCAGTCATCTCGGCGCACGTTGCACACTTTGGTTCCATTTGCTTGAGGATGATAGGGTGTCGTCTTCTTATACTCGATCTAGAACTTTGCAGTCAGCTCAGCAATCATTTTGTTAACAAAATGTGTACCTTGGTTGCTGAGTAGAATTTTCGGACAGCCAAATCTAGTCACCACATTTTCAAATAAAAACTTTGCCGCAGTTGTAGCGGTACAATCTTTAACAAGTGTGGCTTTAGCCCATCTGGTTAAATAGTTGGTCGCAGTGATAATGTAGCATGCACCCGTCTTTTTCCCTGGTGGACTGATCGGACCCACAAGCAGTGTCGGAACTTCTGAAGTGCAAAGACCATAGCAAGGCCTTCTCTTTCTGTCGTCGTGTAGTTCTTTTCTGCCGTTGACAGTTTTTTGCTAGCAAAAACAAAAGGGTGGTCAAGCGCACCCTCTCCTGGTTGTGTCAAAACTATGTCGAGCACGACACAAGACACGTCGAAATGAACATGGAACTCCTTCTAGTCGGGGAACAAAAGTATTGGCGCAGTGGCCATCTTGTTCTTTAATTTGTCCAAGCTTTCTTGGCAAGCTAGTGTCCACTGAAACTTTGCATCTTTCTTCAGTAGTTTCTCCATAGGTGTAGTGATCTCTGCATACCCTCTAATGAACTTCCTGTAGTAGCCTGTATGTCCTAGCACTGATCTGAGTTGCGTCACTGATGTAGGTGGTTGTAAGTCAAGAATAATCGCAACTTTTGTTGGGTCGACCAAAATACCATCGCGACACACGATGTGACCCAATAGAACACCAAATGGTGCACAAAAAATACATTTCTTGGAATTAAGCGCGATCTGATACTGGCGACAACGGCCCAACATCATGCACAGACTCTCAATATGGTCTCTTACTTGACCAAACATAGTCCAATCATCAAAGTACACTTCAAGAAACTTATGAATGAAATCTTTAAAAGCAGAGACTACTATTCTAGAAAAAATAGTAGATGCATTCTTGAGTCCAAAGGGCATTACCGTACATTGGTAGTATCCGCATTCAGTGACGAAGGTCGTTTTTTGGCGATTCTCCTTTGTGATTCTGACTTGATGATAGCCAAAGAAGCCATCGGTGAATGAATACATCTCTTGCCCTTCGATGCTTTCAAGTACTTTATCTGTAAATGGTGTTGGGAATGGATCGTGCAAGCATGCATCGTTCAGCTTCCTTAGGTCGACACAGATCCTCACTTCGCCTATTGTTTTCTTATCCTCGATCACTATAGGGTTGATCCACTCTGATTCCTCAACAGGTTCAACGATTCTTGCGTCGAGCATGCGATTCAATTCTGCTTTTACCTTCTCTTTATATCTTGGATTCAGTCTATACAGGCGTTGTTTACTGGGTTTAGCATCTGGTCGCAGGGGTATTTTCATCTCCCCTAGGTCGTCGACTATTCCCTTCATTTCTGAGAAATTGGTAGGGAACAGATCCTAATACTCATGTGGCAAGTCTCTTCGTCCCAATAATCTCCTATATTGGCCAACTTTGGGTTCTCTGGCGACCCAATGTTTACTTTCTTGATTTTCAACGGCTTAAGAAACTGGTCACTTGAAATGCCACTTCCTTCCACTGTGTGTGCCCTCTGATTCCGGTATGTTTATGTTAGTCGGATCATCATCTGGGTCTCCAGCTAGATTGTAGCAAGCCATCCATTGCTGAATGGTCGCACTGCACTGGTGAGAATTGGCCTCTTCAACATGACTTTCAACAAATATCTTCTCCTATATCGTTTGGAGCACAACATCAACTGTAGGTTGTTCATCGGCAAATTTTAAATGTTTGCCTAAACTGCTTAGCGAGCCCTTCCCAATCTTGGGTTCCTTGTCGCAACTCCATAAATGCATACCATGTTCTAGGTGTCATTTCCAATATATGAATGAAATGATGGACCCATTCCTGGTGCGGGTATTCTACAAATACGGTGCGAAACTGATTTATGTGTTGTATAGGGGCTGCCTAATACGCACTTTAGAACATGGAAAGTCTCCAACCACTGTGTGCGACCTTGGGGGCAAGTGAGAGCTGGGGACCACTGTCACCACAGTCCACAACTCCTCCGTTTATGCTTAATCCCAACAGAGCCAAGGGGGGTAGTCCCTAAAGAATGCTAAGTTCCTAGATTTATTAACAAGTTAGTTAAAGGGATTAATTATTAAGGTTTATTAAATTATTAGACTAGTGCCTTAGATAAAGAATGGAACGATATGTTACAAGCTAAGATTAGCCACAGTTATCTAAGCAAGATCCACAAGATTATAATCACTCACAAAAGATATACAATTGCTAAAGAAAGATATACAATATACACGTATAAAGCAAAGGGAAATGTATACACCACACCATAAAATATTCACTTAATGCCTTAATACAAACCACAATGTAAATGCCAAGATGAGATATTCAGATATGCAAGATTTACAATTTCTTAAACATTCAACACATGAGATTGCAAGAGCTGGAAATAAATACTTGAAATCAAAGTGAAATGCTGGAGTGAAACAATCCTTGCTGGAGTATCATGTTGGTGAAACGTTTTGCAATGTCTCTTGGTTGATTTTAATAGATTTTAAGTGGTGCTTTAAATATTCGATTAATGTCTCGGAACCAAGGGACGTGTCTACCTCGACCACATATCCTCTTAAACCAAAGATGGAGTGCTGTTGTGCTCAAAACAGTGGAAACCAGTCCACCTGTAGCTCGCAGATCAAACCCCTATTGTCGAGGCGCTCATCAGGTGGGACGCGAACGTCGCGAGACCCCCCCTCGGTCTCTCACCCCCCGTAGCTTCCAACGGTCACCGGTTTTTAATTGGTCTAGACAATATTATGGTGGATGCCTATTACTAAAACCTCTTCCACTCCTTGTTGTATCTCGTTAATACTCTGCATAGTGATAACTAAGTAGAGGATCAGGGGCCAGAGAAGTTGGTTTATTTTAGAGGGTTACTTTTAGGTCTTGTTACTGTTGAGCATGCAAGGTTTATTTTAGAACGATCAACAGGGTTAACCAAGCGGTATCCCTTATGGGAGATGTTGGTACTTGAACCCCGGACTGAAAAAAGTAAATGTGTGAAAGATTTGTAGCAGAAAGTAAATAGCAGAAAGTAAGTTATTTAGTTAAACTAAGCCCCCAAATCCTTCTGCGTTTCATACCCTTTGGTCCGAGTTCTCCGAAGGGAGATAACTGAGGGCAGAGGATACATCGAAAGACTTGAGTTGTATGATTATTCTTATACAATTAAAATAAATGCTTATGCTTGAAATAGACAAAACTTTGAGAAAGTAAAGCAAGCTAATAAGCAAGTACTACTCTAACCTCACAACAATCTCCAAAGGGGAAGGTGGGTGAACTTGAAAAGTAAAAGCTAAGCTAGATTAGATTGTTATGTTATGTTATGCAATGTTATGATTTACATTGAAATAAAAACTAACAACTAAACACCTACAACAAATAGACTATTCAAGCCTCAAAACACTATGAAAAATGAGGGAGAAAGGTTAGAAATGGACCCTCTTTGAAGCAGGTATAAGAGGGGTGTTTTTTGATAATTTTTTGGCCGCACCTCCCCTTTATACCTGTTAAAACCTGTCAAAAACCAGCAAGCAAAAGCTCGCTGGAATTTACAGTAAACTAAAAAAAAACAATGGTATTAAAGTTAGTATAAAAATACAAATATTTACAGAAAATTTCAGATTTGAAAATGATTGAAAACAGAAAGTTTAGAGGGCTGAAAATGCAATTTCCAGCCACCTTAATGATGTAAAAACAATATATTAAAGCTACTATACTAATATATAATGAGTCAAGGCCCTAAAACAATGGTTTTATTCATTAACTTAACTCTACAAAGGTTTTTGTAGAGCTATTTATTTTGCTCATCTCCTTGCTTGCATTGTGAAGTCTTGCTCACCCATTTCTTGCAGATCCAAAGGCTTGAAGGAGGGCCTCCAAAGCCAAGCTCCTAATCTCTTTGTGTTTGTCAATCTACTTCTTTTACTGTTTACATTTTCATTATAGAGTTACGGGTCTAATAAAACTTGGCTTTATTCATTCCAAGCAAGGAGATGAGCAAAATAAATAGCTCTACAAAAACCTTTGTAGAGTTAAGTTAATCTACTCACAATGAAAAGCAAATAACCATTTACCATTCAATCCCTTCGCAAAAACGTTTGCAACGGGCATCTATGTTTAACAAAATGAAAGTAAATACTCACAAATGGAACAACAATACCTCAATGCTTGAAGAGGGAAGCCAACACACCATAGAAGAGATTTCCTCTAAAAGAATTTCTTCTATTATAGGCCCAACTAGGGCAAGATTTAATACAAAGATGAGCCAAAAATGGCTTGAGCAAAATGCTAGAATAAAGAGAGAAGATAAGAGAAGCAAAGATTTTGGCAGCATAACCATGCTACCAAGAACCGTCATGCTAAAATGAGAGGAGAAGCCTTTTATTTATAGCTAAAACCTACAGAGAAGGCCCTTGGATGATGGCCAAGTGTCACCCATCCAAGAGGGGGCCTTCTGGAAGCTTCCAAGAGGGGGAGGGGCTCCATGTTAAGATGGAAAAAACCCACATAAGGCAAAAAATGTCTCCTCTTTTAAATAATTTATTTTTCCACTTTGAGTGGGCCCCATTTGGGTTTATTTCTCTTTAACTTTGATAGGAATGAACTTTAGGAAAAATTAGAGCCCCTAACTTTGACTTTTGGTCCAAAAATAAGAATTTTGCATTTTTCACTCTAGGCAATTAAATTAATTAATCCTGGTTTTTGCCTGAGTGGGACCAAAAGTGGGCTAAAATCCTAACATGTCCAAATGACATGGGACTTGATCCTGTGGCTTAGGGGTTGATATGGCATTTCTTTTTTGCACTCATACCCCTATTACAAAATGCCAAGGACCAAGTGACGACCTTATTACATCAAAACTTTAATTAATTAACCCCTGACGGTGAGGTTAAAAAATTAAAAAAAGACTGACTAGACTCAATGCAATTCCGCAAGACTCTAAGATATGTCTAGTATGATCGTGAATAACACTTTGAACCCTTAGCCACTCCATGGACTCGATTACTAGAACGCTCGTCACCACTTTTGAGGATTTTTTGAGTGAAAACCCAACCAATAAAAATCGTTAAAGAACAAAATTTATTGGAAGGGGAAAAAACACTCGATGAGAGGACTTCCCTAATGATAAAGTCCATGACATGGCATCCATATCATATGATCCATACTTAGAACATAAAATTACAATAATTATCCCACGCAGGGGAGCGGATATTTCGAGTACAAAGGGGCAAATTGCCCTGCAGGGTGAAAAATCACAAGGATTTTTCCATGGAACAAATGAAACAAGAATGTACATCTCCATTGTACATGAGGTTTCCACCTAGTCGAAATAGGTGGGCAACACTGTGTACTTGTGACTCACTGTGAGGACTTCTTCGCCGGATTTGACTTCCATTAACCTTTTGCATTGTGGCCATTATGTTATGAACTGCTTGTGTGTACCCCACCATCTAGCGGGTGTAGCCTTCAGCACATGGTCTAACGCAGACAAGCGCTGTGACTGTGTTACAAGTCCTTCGAACTCACTTAAGAAGGTCGCAAGGTTAGGCAAACCCTCATAGGTGGGAAACTCTCGTAACTCATTCTCCACCCGTCACACAGACCTTGTAATTCTTGTGCACCTTCTCATAGAGACCTCATGTAACCTGTTTGGACAGTTCTCCAACGTCTTCCCTGAGTCGGATGTACAGGAACTAGCACTCTTCCAACTCAGGTTTCCATTCGCTGTCGGGTTGATATAGTCTTCTTGCATGGCTGTAACATTGTAGATCTGGTCAAGATAGTCACCCTGCCCCTCATTGTAGACATGCTCTACATATCTCTGTCCTTCCAATGGATCAATGGGAGACACTACTCTCATCTCATTATCCTCGAATGAGAGGATCCTTTTCTTAAAATTTATAATGGTCTGATTGTCTATGCCCAATCTATCCCCAGCAGTGCGGGATATGGATTTGTGTCATCAATAATGTTAATGACTTCAAAGTCCGCAAATGTACGCAACTCTTCAATGGTGATAGGGACTTGACTCAATCTACCAATTGGTAGAACCTTCGCCTGATTTGCAAGTCGCAGCTGGACAGGAGACCAATCCAGGCGCGGCTTGCCCATACTCTCCCAAGTTTGTCGCATCAAAATATTGACATCAGAGCCTAAGTCTAAAATGATATAATCCATGTCGTAGTCGCCTATTTGCGTAGTCATTCTTAACTCGCGCCCAGTTTTGAATTTCTTGTTGACCTGGTTAACTTTCTTTTCAGGCTGCAGCTCTTTTGGGGTTTCTTCTATCAATGCTTGTAGTTCGCAATAACATCTTTATCTTGAATTAACGTTAAGCAACTTGACAGAAACAATTTGAGTTTACTAACCTTATGTAGAGTCTTCTTCTAAATATTCGCTGAAATCGTTCAGGCATCTCCCTGACTTCTTCTAGATCAAGGGCCCACATTTAATCTAGTGTTCTCACATCAATGGATGAGAAAAATCAGTTCTCTCCATTAAATAATTCCCTTCAACTTCCACTTAAATTTATTAAAAGTCACTTTATGACTCTAAAGCGAATTAATTACTCATCTCAAGTAATTAATACAAAGGTCATGTCACTTTTCCCCTTTTAGTGACTTACGCACAGTCACTAGGGGAACACTTCCTTGGTATAAAATTCAACACTCCATCTTACTGTTAGGATAATAATCTTTCCTTGTCCAATTTTGTCAATTATGTCTAAATTATGAGTCTTTTCAGTCTATATTTAGTCATTAGCATCATTGGGGCCACATGCCCTAATTGGGCCACATGTACCAGTTACTAGAGTGTGGGGAACACTAGTTGAGGCTAACTGCGACTGACTACACTTGCATGCATCAGTTTAGGAGCCTCCTAGACCAATCCCTACAATTTAGGATCCACTGGGAGTGCCAGAACCAACCTCCTTCAGTTGAGTTTAGCTAGTGACTAGTTAAGCCTAGTTAGGAGTTAGTTACATCCAATTACATTTAGTTAGCGCTAGTCATTGGTTGATTGCAGGTGGGAAGGCGCAATTCCTCACCTACCACATTCAGTTAGACTAGTTAACTGATTCTAACTGACTGGTGCATTGATTTAGACAACTGGAGCTAACTAGTTGGGCTTCGATAGTGATTTAGACATGTCTAGTTATCCATGCAGTTAGGTTGAGTCAATCAATTCAAATTCCTCTCTCATGCATTCGAATTGACTGGTTATTAATACCAGTGTATGACATTGTAATTAACTATCCAATTACTTTTGATTAATGAAAGCATTACATAGTTGCAAGCCATTTTTGCATTGTTTCATTCTTCAATTCTGAGTAGAACTGTCTGCTCTATCTTGTGAGTTGTGTGTCGATCCACAGATCTATGTGCTAAATTTTATGCCTACCAAGGAAAGTGTTTTCCCTCATTCCCAACTTAACCCTAAAAAGATAAATTGCTTCTTCACCAAAGCTGGTAATTTTGTGCTTCTCACACAATGTAAGAAATGCCCACCCTTTTTAAACTCCTCTCTAGAAAGGTAAAATCTTTTGTCCCTTCATGTTAGGCATCATCGCATGAAGGACATCTTGAGTTGCAATGTGCAACACTTCCTCTTTGTGTGGGAATTTTTCTGCCATGCCATCTACACGAATCACACTCCAGTCTCACATTGTTTGTTGTAGAATCTCCCTTTGTCTCTAGAAGCCATCCCTCTATAGATCCTGCACTCTACTGGTGCCACATGTTGATAAATCTCATCTCGCTCCTCCATTGGTGACATGTCATACAAGTTGACCCTCTTGCCAACACTGGAAGAAGTAGCCTCTCGTTTACTCCCTTGAATCAAATACTGAATACTTGGTACCACTTCAATCTTCGAAGCATCTTGCTCTACCCTCTGAACTAAGGACTGACAACTTGGCACCACATCAATCTTTGGAGCTTCTTGCTCTTTGTTTGTCTCAGACTCAGAACCTGTTATCCACCCAGATCCTCCTGAAGTGGGTTGTCCACACACTACATACTCACTATCTCTTCGATGACCTATCAGCATAGGATCAATCGGATCCACTCCCACTACATAGATAAATATGTGTTCACTCTTGAACACCACGACATACCCTGCACTTGTTGAGGCTGGAATTGAGAGTTTGCTATCTTTTAGCCCTAGAAGATAGAGCACTCTTGATACCTCTAGAAGCTCTCCAAATTCTAGTTGGAACCGTAGTTGTCCCACTCCTCTAACTGCATGCACTGTGCCTTATCCATCCTGTACGAGCTGCTTTGGACCTGTCTCTAAAGTGAGGAATGCATCTTGCATCCTTGTCATGTGGCTATAATGCCCATTGTCAACTATCCATCTCTTATCAATCTCAACCTCAGGTTGATTACTATCATAGCCCGACACAAATGAGACAAGGAAAAACTCTTTCTTGAACTTTGCAGTGTAATTCTCTATCTCGACTTTAGTTGCAACTTGTTCCTTCTTCTCTTATGTTCCTCTCTTCTTATTAGGACATTAGCCAACATAATGGCCAAACTCATTGCATGCATAATACCCGACTCTGCTTAGGTCCTTCTGCTCATCTCTCTGCTTCTTGGCCCCTCCCTTAGGGCCCTTCTTGGACTTCTTGCCTTTAGCAGACACGGCAACATTCTCCTCTTCTTCCTTATTGTTTGAGGAGCTATCTTGCACATAACTTCTTTGGGTCTCCTCATGATTGAAGTCATCCTAAAGATGGTCCCAAGAAGGCATGCTCCCTTTGGCTACAATGGCTTCCACAAAAACAGTCCATGGCTTTGTCATGCCATTCAAGGTTGTCCGCACTAGCTCACTTCCCTAAACCTTCTCTCTAACTACACTAGCTCATCCCTCACTTGAGTGATTCTTGTAAGGTAAGAAGCAACAGTTTTAGATGTAGCCATTTGGTAAGCACAAATGGTTCAAATTGGTTAAGGCATCCCACATTTGGTAACCACGGTCCTTACTAGACATGTGTGGGATCACATGGTCCTTTAACACATCAAGGATGATCCTCTTTGCCTTGATGTCCTTGTAGAAGGCTGCCAACGTTGTTGCATTAATAGAAGCGGGTATCTGTATTGGATTTGCTTGAGTGTTGTTCACTATTCCATCCCACAACTCGTTCTCCTGCAAAATAAGTACAATCCTTACTTTCCAAGGAATGAAGTTGGGTGTCCCATCCAACTTGTCTTCCAACCTTAACCCGGTAGCCATCTCATTGAAAATGTAAGTCCAAATCTACGTTTGATGAACAAAAGAAAACTCCCTCCCAAGTCTGAAATCCCTACTCTACTTCACACAACCAACTCTGATCCCATGTAAAATTGTCACTCAATATTCTACTATGATTTCTAATTTCACCGATACATTGTTTAATACATAGGAGTTTCTGTATCATACTTTCAACCATGGCCACCCGTCCTACCTAGCGCTCAAAGCTTCCTGTCATTGTCTTCTTCGCCACAAGAAACACCTCTTCTTCTCTTATAGGAAACGAGAGTTGAGTACTTCCCTTATTCATTCCCCTAAACAATTCTGGTGTACCATCTTTTCTTGCCACTCCCATCTCCCACTCGATCTTGATTCGAAAACCATGTTCTCCCACACTTCTTCCCTCTAGATATCTTGGGGAAACCCCTTATCCAAGTTACCTCTCCCCCCCTCTTGTTATCTTTTCACCCTCCATGATGTTTGAGAGGTTGTTTAGTCCATGAGTTCTAGTAGAACAACGGATGAGAAAGGGTTCCAGGTTGAACTCTTCAAACATGGCCTTCGAACACTTGATTGCCACTTGGTTGATCTGTTTAACCATGTGATTTGTATTGGTTTTCTTGATTTTTGGTCACATCATATTATTCATTCGACCCATAAATCAGGCATGAATACCGATCCCAATAACTACAGAACGATCATGATTGGTTATACTTTCTTTAAGCTATATGCTATAGCCCTCCATATGTAGCTTTCTGGGGAGCTTGAGAGGAGACAACTCAAAGCCAAAGGATAGGCAGGCTTCAGACCAACACACCAAACTATTGATCACGTTCTTACACTCTGTGCCATCATTGAGGAGGCACGTCATCACTCCTCGAAAATCTATTGTTGCTTTGTAGACTTTCGGAAGGCATTCAAAGTGGCTTTGTTTCAGGGACTCCGAGACATTGGCATTTCTAAGACCCTCCTGACTGCCATTATGAGATTATATGAGTCAATCCTTCACTGTTTTCTTATTACCCACGGGATCTCATATTTCATCGGGAGTACCATTGGGGTTAAGTAGGGGTGTCCAATCTCCCCCACTTTATTTGGGATTTACATTGATGAGCTTGAGTCTTTTTTACAGGAGCACATTCAGGACAACGTCACTAGGTCTTGATTTCTATTTTGCTCTTTGTTGATGACATGGTTCTCTTGGCCTCATCTTTGGAGGGTTTGCAAAGACAATTAAATGCCTTGGCCCTCTTTTGTGATCTTGGTTAGTTGGCAATCAACTTGGGTAAAAGCAAGGTTATGATCTTCAACGAATCGAAGAAGCTTTTCTCTGATCTTCATTTCTTCTTTAGAGGGGGATAGGTTGAGATCACTAGCACCTATACCTTTTTGGGGGTTCAGTTCATAGGTCCTCATTTTAGCTTATGGTCTGCTCTTTAGCCCCAAGTTAATAAATGATATGTCTCCCTAGCCCTTTTAGAGAGACATTGTTTCAGGCACCATTTTTAGGACATTTCATCCAAGATGTCTTTCATGGATACCCTCATTCGACCCACAATCTTCTATGGCTTTGAGGTTTGGGGGCCATGCCTTCTTGACTATGATTGGGCCTCAACAAAGAGATTATAGATCCTCCTACTTTGTTGCATCATTAGATGCAAATAGATAGTACCTTAGTCCATTGTGCTCGTTGATTTTGGTGCTTGACCTTTTCGGCTTGAGTCTATTTTTAGTCTTGTCGCTCTCCTACATCGTCTTCGGAGCTTTGCTAACATGGTGAAGGGGTGTGATTGGTACCCATACTTGGCCTATTTCTCCTCAAAGGCCATCACCTTCGCTTGCTCTTCGGGTCGCTCTAGATGTTGGTTTGTGGGTGTTGCAAGTCTTTTAGCATCCGTTGGTATTGTGATGGATTGACTTCCTACTTTTGGGTAGGAGTTGAATAGAATAACTAGAGATGTCATTTATAGATAGTTTGTGCAGGTCACTTGGATTAACCCTCCAAGAGGGTTACATCCCAAGATGGCCTTCTACGCTATGCACTTCTTGGATCTGAGGGATGGTCTCATTGTTCGACCTTCTTACAAATTCTGCTACTGGGAACATGCTCTTCGTATTCCTATAGGCCAGTTCAGAATGGACTCTAATCGTCTTCGAGTAGAGACATATCACCAACTCGATTGGTCAGACAGGATTTGCCAGGCTTGTCACCTTCGAGAGGTTGAGACCAAGGTTACAAAAACTGAATCGGTGGACGAACTGGTCGACCCTCAGGACTGGAACTGGACCGGAACCAGTAAAAAATCGGGTAAAAAATCGGTCCACCAAAAATACATAAAATATTCAAAATTTAATTTTTTAAAATATTCATGTGCATCCATGTGAGTTCAAACCATTATACACAAAATATGTAAAGTTTCTCATGTATATAGCATATAAGAGTTCATAGAACCAAAATAGCACTTAACATCGAGTGCAATCCATGTCTGCATCAAAATACAATGTACATCAACAAAAAGGCTCTAAATGGCCTATATAAAAGACGAGTCAATTCTTGAATGCTTTTGAGAAATAAACACTGCAGCAGGTGCTACAATTTGATAGAGATACACATTCATTTTCTTCATGTCTAGATCTTGCTTTAGTAGAATGAAGCACGCAGTTTATTATTGTGATCAACAGGATGGTGCTTTACTTCTATCACTGCCTAAGCCTTGAAGATTTATGTTGTATGAATATCTTGTCTTAGGATCCAATAACTATATTGTGAGGTCTACTAGAGTCTAGAAATGTCATTTCCGTCTTGCAAAGTAGAAGAGGATCTTCACTAGAGCTTTTTGTAAATTTATGGAATGTATCTTAAAGTCAGTCTGCAAATTGTTTTCCAGCAGCCATTCAGCGTATTGTCCTGTATGGCAACTCTCGTGGCTGGCCGCAAGACTACAATTGCTTTCCGCGTTTTGCTGAATCCATCGTGTCTTTTAGCTGTGGTATTGTACTCATTTCATATAACATCAATAACAAGTTTGCATTAAGTTTGGACTGTAGTCTGAGGTTAAAAGCTGGCACTCAAATTTTTGGAGGAGCTGATCTTGTTGCTATTTACTAAATACAAAACTTATACCAGAGTTTTAGGTACTCGAGTTCATGTTATTTCTTATTTGATGATTCAAGTTTTTCATATGACAAAATCAGACCTATGCATGGTAGCAAAAATTGGCCATATTTGAGTTAAGGACTGTTTGTTTCCCTTTATTATTGTGTTACTGTATGAGTGTTGAAAAACAAACTTTTTTTCTGTCAATTAGTGTACATTATTTGGGCAAACGGAACTTGACAATCTTCGGTGATTGCTGGTATGGACCGGCTGGTTTTATGAGAAAACCGGTTTTGGACCGGTTCGATACCAAATCGGGCGGTTCGTGGACCAACCTGGCCGGTTCGGTATCGAACTGGCCCAAAACGGTTCGAGGGTCCGGTTCGGACCGGAAACCCACTGAAATCGGGTTGACCGGCTGATTGTTTTGGTCCGGTTCTGGTAACGTTGGTTGAGACCACGGAGCACTTCATCTTTCAATGTCCTATTTACTACGAGATCTGCGAGCAGTTTCATTGTATTTTCAGGGACCTTCTTAGCGAGCTCCAAACTTTGACTAGATTCTTCAGATACCCTTATCAGAGATGTCTATTGTACTTGCAGGAGGCCACTCGACTTTGGTTTCTCACCCTTCAACAACATTCTCAGTTGAGACCATGCTCCATTAAGAGTATCACCTCCTTCTTTTTAGTGCTTCCTTCTTCTAGGGGCACAGAGAGATAGACAGATGGTGGCACAGACCTTGATTGTTCAATTAGGGCATGACAATCCACCTATACCTCCACCCAACTCCCTTGGTGGGGACAATATCGACTCCATTGTGACAGATAGACGACTTCTTCTCTAAGTCACAGGGTTTGTCGAACCTAATCCTTGAGATTCGAGGTTCGACGAACCTAAAAAAAAATTGAAATTCGTTCAGTTTCGCCGAACCTAATGTCGAACCTGAAGCCGAAGCCGAACCTTGTTGAACCCAAACCTAAAGGCAAACCTAATGTCGAACCTAAAGCCGAACCTGAACCTCAAGGAAAAAAATTGAGGTTCAATTTTTTTACTGGAAAAAAAATTCAAATTAAAATAAAAACACAATACCAATAAATTAAATGTTGTCTATAAATTAAATGTTGTCTATTTATTTATGATGTCTATGAATTAAATGCTCTCTATTTATTTATGTTGTCTATAAATTAAATGCTCTTGATTTATTTATGATTTCTATAGATTCAATGCTCTCTATTTATTTATGTTGTCCATACATTAAATGCTCTTTGTAATTTGAAATATCATACCTATAGTCTACATAAGAACACACCAAACAACAAGTAAAAACATAGATTTAACCTTAAGAACAAACTACTGCTGTGGAAGCATGTCAATCCACTGTTAAACCACAAAACCTATTCTTAGAAGCACAAATCTGTAAGTAGAAATGTCAAACAACCAGCGTAGATCCAAATCCTAGGCTCTATCAAGCGCCGAGAGGGATCAAATCTCTTCGTAGGTATCCATTGATTTGATTCAAACTAAAAGACACATCTTTTTAT
>LPNX010080724.1:436649-454783 GCA_001517045.1 Pseudotsuga menziesii
AAAAAAAAAAAGAAGCTACAGAAAGAACTGCAAACCCTAACAAAATGCAGCATTGCCGCAATTTAGTCTGTAGTATTATGCCAATTACATGAGAAAGAGAGAACCATTGCAGTAAAAAGAACCAACAATTCAATTTGCTAAACAATTATAGAGTCCTGTTGATCAACTCACCTTGTTAAAGCGATCAAATTCCTGGCTGATTGATCAGAATCTTCGTCTCTAAGCTCCTTGAGAATATTTTCTTTTTATATAATATTTTTTTTGTTTCTATTAATATAGGAAATGTATTTTTTGAAACGTTATGAGCCGACATAATATTTACTACTTTTTACATTAGTTATTTAATTTTGCAAATTTTACATCCTCCCCCATAATATTCACTTTCACTATCACTTTCACTATTATTTTTTGCCGACATGTTAGTAACGTTACATCATGTGACAGGCTCTCCCCCAAAATATTCACTTTCACTATTATTTTTTGCCGACATGTTAGTAACGTTACATCACGTGACAAGATCTCCGCCATAATATTCACTTTCACTATTTTTTTTGCCGACATGTTAGTAACGTTACATCACGTGACAAGATCTCCCCCATAATATTCACTTTCACTATTATTTTTTGCCGACATGTTAGTAACGTTACATCACGTGACATCACGTGATTTTTTGCCGAAGCCGAACCTTGTTGAACCCAAACCTGAAGGCAAACCTAATGTCGAACCTAAAGCCGAACCTGAACCTCAAGGAAAAAAATTGAGGTTCAATTTTTTTACTGGAAAAAAAATTCAAATTAAAATAAAAACACAATACCAATAAATTAAATGTTGTCTATAAATTAAATGTTGTCTATTTATTTATGATGTCTATGAATTAAATGCTCTCTATTTATTTATGTTGTCTATAAATTAAATGCTCTTGATTTATTTATGATTTCTATAGATTCAATGCTCTCTATTTATTTATGTTGTCTATAAATTAAATGCTCTTGATTTATTTATGATTTCTATAGATTCAATGCTCTCTATTTATTTATGTTGTCCATAAATTAAATGCTCTTTGTAATTTGAAATATCATACCTATAGTCTACATAAGAACACACCAAACAACAAGTAAAAACATAGATTTAACCTTAAGAACAAACTACTGCTGTGGAAGCATGTCAATCCGCTGTTAAACCACAAAACCTACTCTTAGAAGCACAAATCTATAAGTAGAAATGTCAAACAACAAGTACATACGACGAAATTATGAATAGTGACCTAAGTGCTTTGAATCCTATGGGCTATGGGGTGTAGAAAATTAGTTAAGGGGGAGTATATGAAGTAAGTTTATATATATATAGTCGGACCTATTGTCGAACCTCGTCGGAAAATTCGAACTTGAACCGAACCTAATCCTTGCTGAACCCTAACCATGTGACTTAGCTTCTTCTAGGTTGCAACATCAAGTACCCTCCTCCAGATAGTGGTGCATGCCTCATTGTAGTTCTTCTAGCTCTTCCTTCAAACATAGTACTATTTTGAGTTTTCGTCAGTTGGCCTCGGATGCTAGGAGAGATACTTCCAATGCTTCTAGTGTTTCCAGTGCTTCCAGTGATCCATGACAATTTCACCATCACCATTTTCAGATGACAGTTCTTAGATCCACACTCTTTCTTTGGACCGCTCTCTTCATATATCTCCTTGTATATATTTTTCTCTGAGACCAACTATTCTCTTATAGAACTAGTGTTTGTTTGAGTTTTGCTTTTTATCTTTTTAAAGTAGCTACTTTTATGCTCCCACTTTGTATTGTTTCTTGGTACTCAATAGTGCCATTGACCAACTTTTTGTGGTAATTTATTGGACATTAATAAATTTATCTTATCTTATCTTTTATCTCATCTAGCCAATTAAGGGCTGCCTCCATAATAGGCTCCTCACTCCCCACCCTCCATGCAAAAATGTTGTCAATCCCATTCAATGAAATGGCCTTCACATTAACTTTTCTCTCAATATGCTCTACCCACAACCTGATATTTTAGTAGATGTAGAACAAGTCATTAAGGTGTTGGGTATCTAATTTGTAGGAGGATCATAAATTATAACATTATAAATTTATAATACAAATATTAGAAGGTAAAGGGGCATAAATTTATAAATTACAATTTAATAGTTTATAATGAATTTGAAATTCTCTAACCCGTTGTGCTTGTTGGAGTGTACTTTTTCAAATACACTCCATTTGCACTCACAATCGAAAGAGCTACATGTTTGGCTAAGCACCTGAATTGCAAGCCTCTATAGAATAGGTACTTTAGAGCCATAGTTCTCCCACCAAGTATCTACAACAAATTAGAGAAATATAAGAAAATACAATGAAATTTAAAACAAAGAAACAGAAAATGAAATTGAAACTTGAAATAAGGTGAAGCTTACCTGACATTATGCTGCTAATAGCCATCTCAAACCCAAATAATTCCGTGGACCTCTTATACACTTCCAACTCTTGGGAAAGCTTTGTACGGTCAACTATACTAGGCACCATCCTCTAGACACACTCGTAGAATCTAGCCATATCCTCTCCATCATATCTAAAGCCATAGTCGTAAGAGAACAAGAGGTTGAGGTATAACCCTATGGCATGATTGGGGTGATGGAGTGCATGGTTCTGTCGCGCATTAATCACCCCCATATCATCTTTTGTCTCTCCTCCCCTCGATCTCCCTTGTCCTCATAATAGGCACAGGTGGATTCTTTGGCCCTATCCATGGCTTCATATAGGTAGACCATTGTGGGCTTCTCTCCATCAACTAAGTGAAGAACCTTTACCGAGTTCAATAATGGTGCACACCTCCTTCTCCACATCCCAAAAGCTTTCCTGGTATGTAACGAGCTTGAATGTGGCTTGCCCCACTGGTCTAGTGCTAAATGATAAAGCACACCATTCAGGTGAAAGGAACATTGCCAACAACTCCCACATAGAACTCAAGAGAGACTAAAGATAAATAAAGCTAGTGGCAAAGCGTGTGATGGCAGGTCACACAAACTCTTTGTCACTTGGAATTGTCTCATCAAGCTAAGCACTGCTGCATGATTGTATATATATTTTGTGATGCTCTACCCTAAATCAATGGTATCCCCAATCCAATCAATCTTTCCTATATCCTCTAAGATCAAATCAAGGCAATGGGCGACACAACGAGTCCAAAATAGTTTAGGATAATTGGCCATAAGCATCCTACCAACAACCACATAGTTTGCAACATTGTCCGTTATGACTTGGACACCATGTTGCAAGACACTTCTTGGATGAACTCATCCAACAAGCCACATAGTAAAGCCACATCTTTGACATGTTCGGATGCATCCACGAATTTCATAAACATGGTCCCCCTGGGACAGTGATCCAAGAAGTTGAGAAGGGTCCTACGTTTCGTCTATCCAACCATCTGACATCACAATGCATCCTGTGAACTCCCATGATTCCCAAAGCTCCTTCAACCTGCGAGTGCAATTGACCTTTTCATTATGAAGAATGGGCCCTCTCAACTCATCATAAGTGAGGGGCTTATTCCTTGGTTAGACAATAGCAACCACCTCAAACATGGACACATTCAATGGGTTCTTGGCAAAGTTGAATGGAAAATCACTCCGTAGTAGGCATTGATCCCACAAGTTTCGCTTCTTCTTCTTTCTCCTTAACTTTCACCATGGATACAGAAGGTTTTGTACTAGGTGTGGATTTTGGCACAAAGGAAGGTGATTTTTCCCTTGCATTGTGGAATGTGTGTGGAGTGGGTATTTGCACCCATCCCACTAGCCCCCATTCCCACTACGGACTGGATCTTGAAGCCATTTCTTTTCTCACGACCTCCTTGAATTGTTTCTTTTGCCCAGTTCCCTCAATTGCTTGTGTGGCCTCCTTGAAGTGTTTCTTTTGCCCAGTTCTCTCAATTGCTTATGTGGCCTTAACAAATGGTTTGTGATCCATTAAAATCAGTTATGTGTAAGTTTTTACCTAGTTTCAGCATCTGGTTTAAATGTCAAAAATAACTCAGTTTAATGCCCAACTCAGAAAATTCATAAAGCTGGAAATAACATAAATTTTCATACTTTAATAAACACTGCTGTAACTCAATTTTCTATGACATAAAATGAAATAAATGCACTTCCAGAAGACACACAGTACTTAGAAATTTTTGGCCAATAGCCCTGGAAAAACTCACAAGGGGAAAACCAGTCAGAGAGAGTTTTTATTATTTCTTCTAGGAAAAAATCAAGAGTCATTTTCAGTCAAAATACAACTTATCTCAACCAGAGAAAATAACCCAGCAGGTTGCCTCAATTTCTGTGCAAGGCTGCCTCGATTTCTATGCAAGGCTGTCTTGATTTTTGTGCAAATTCCTTCTTGAAAAACGTGCCAGAAATAACAGCTTTGTTCTGCCCTCGAAAACTGTGCCAAAACTGCCTCGAAACTTGCGCTGTACGGATTGTAATAAATGTAACTGTACAACCTCGAAAATCGTGCCACAAAACTAGTTTGCTGCCTCGGGAAATGTGCCTGGTATTTTCCTTGAAATCTATGCAGAAAGGTACAATCCATACAGACTGTACGAACCTCGCAATCTGTGTTGTACGGCCTTGAAATTTGTGCAGGGTACGACCTCAATAAATGAGCCAACCTTCTCGGTAAATGTGCCCTGATTGTCCTCGATTTCTGTGCTCTCTAGACCGTACTGTATGGTCACCTTGGAATGCGTGCAATTGGAGGGACATAACATATCAACTATGGTGACTCGTCAATGCATATAAGTTTACCGTCCCATGAAATTGTCATCATTATTCATTCTATTATCCATCGTTGTATCATTTTTCGACTATCTGTTTGCTATCCTATGTGGATTTCTGTTCCCTATACTTATGTAGGAAATTTTTTATTAAATGAACTTTGTTCATTTTATATTGATTGCTGAAGATAGAACAACAATCCACTCTTATAAGAATGTTCACCTTCTCATAATTAATGTATTAAATTGCTGAAAGAATGTTCACCTTCTCATAATTAATGTGTTAAATTGCTGAAAAAGAAGTGTTATCACCCGCCTTGTACTTGCTTGCTTGAGGTGTATCCAAAATGGATGGTAGAGGGGCAAGCAACTAAGGGGTGGAACCACGACTGCCTAGACTCCCAAATGGATGGTTGTCACGCCAATCAAGGAAGCCTTCACTTTAGGTTATCCTAGTCCAGGACAACAATGGGGGAGACCCGGATCTGCTCCCGACAGGAGAGATCAAACTCAGACACCAGAAGAAGATAAGATGGGGCTTCAGGGTACTTAAGGGGCAAGGTGAATGGGAACCCTAGCTCTAGGGTTTAGGTACTAACAACTGTCTTGGAAAATGTAACTATAACAAGGCAAGCACGAACAGAGTTGGGACTATCCAGTACCTAGAAATTAGACTCAGTAAAAGGTGTTTGCGCTATCAATGAATGTTGGTAGATGGCAAAGGCTAAGAGCCTAAGGGCAGCGCTAGCTTGGAGATCAGTGCTTTGTATGCATTGGGCAATGGGGTCAGCAGTAAGACAACGTTTCAGGAAACCCACTTGGGAAACACCTTGATCTACGAACCCATAAAGCAATTGGTCCAGAAAAGCCAAGGTACAGGAAACCCAACTCAGTAGACGGCCAGCGCTAGGGCCTAGGAAAACAAATCTGAAGTTTTAGGGGGTACTGGAAGGCTGATGGCTCAGTGTTGAGGATGAGAAGAGATTAGGGAGACCTGATCTACAAGGCCAAATCAGGAAAACAACAGAAAAAGCAGATCTAGAAAAGTCAAAATCTGATGATGGGGCTAGGAGACTGAAAACTAATTTTTTCAGATCTAGGGCAAACCAGGAGGAATCAGCTCAGTGTTGAGGGTATTCTGGGATGCTTGGGACCCGATCTATCAGCCTATCATGTCAAAATTCAGAAAAACCTACTTTCGGAAAAGTCCAATTTTCAGTGAGGGCGCTAGGGCTGTTTCAGACAATTTTTCAGATCCCGGTCAAATGGTCAAGCAGATGCACAGCGTTGGGGTTGATTTGGACTGCTGAAGCCCCGATCTATCCGTTTGTGAAGTCAAAATTCAGAAAAACTCAAAACCCTAGCAGGTCAATTTTTCAGTGGGGGGTTATGCAGTTTTCTGCTGAAAAATCAGATCTAGGTCAAACTATGAGGAATTTGACCAGCGTTCTAGTTGTTTTAGTGAGGGGGAGGCCCGATCTATGAAACCCATAAATGGTTTAGCAAAAGATCTGATGGTTCCCTGATTATTTGATTTTTTAGGCTTTTATGGTTTAGGAGTTTTCAGAAAAAATAGTTAAATTTCAGCAAGGTACAATGGAATAAGATCAGAAAAGAAGAACTTACCTGTGGATCTTACCTAGATAAGCTTGGAATAAGATCAGAAAAGAAGAACTTACCTGTGGATCTTACCTAGATAAGCTTGTAGAAGTCTGTAACAGTGATGATCCTAGCTATCCCAATCAATCTTGGAAGATCCCCGTGATTTCTATGGCATATGCAAGCTCCAAACCATCAAAGCGCCCCCTACCCTGCATGAGCAAACGTCAACCATATCAGATTTGCACATACAAAATAAAGAAACTGAATGCTACAAGACATTAAAATGAAGTAATCATAGATCGCAATGAAACTAATGAAAACTCCCTGATCCAAGGCAAAGAGAACCGAGCGAGTTGAGGTCCCCCTACAAAAACGCTCCGGCCAAAACGCCCTCCTGTAGACAAAACAATGATAGCCACAAAAAAAAAATAGATCTCACGAGAATTTCCATGATGCTAGTAAGCTGAAGACAAGCTAATCGCCATTTGAGCACATCAGATGCAAAGCAAATCCAGAAAAATTTCCACAGAACAAGTCTTTCTATTATTCAAATCCAAGAGCCAAAGATCCCTTACATATGAGAAGCTCTCTCCTTTAAATAGAAATGAGAGAACCTCAATCATAACCACTTTCAAAACGAGTGGCTAAGATTAAAAGATGAAATGTTCTAATCAATGGTTGAGATGAGTTCAACATACAATACATGGATCAATATAACCATAATTTATCAAAGTGGACTAACCCACCCAAAAAAGGTAATCCACTCAACAAGAAATAAATGAAAGCACATGGTGGGTCCAAGGAGTGTTTGACTAATTCCCTCTGAGTGTCCCCATGGCACAATAAAATAATATAATGATTTAATTCTTTGACTTTTGTGCCTCCTTGAGGAAATCGTGAGCCTCCCAAAAGAGCTCCAGAAAATAATATAAAAATGCCCAAAAATAGGTGTGGGCCCAATTAGGAGCTGCAACTGCTGGAGAAGGTGTGGAGGACATCACTCTCATCATCATGACTCATCCCATGTCATTTCCTTGCCTCAGTAGCCTAAATCGATTTCTTCAATAGCCATTTAATCATTTTTTAATCTGCCTCGGAAAACGTGAACCTACCAAAACAGCGTCCTAGGGTGCCTGCGTTGCCAAACTGAGCCCACTAGGCTCTCTAGGATGGGGGTACTATGGTACAAACAAGTGGTTACACCCCTATGTTCCATACAACGCCCTAGGAGATCCAACTAAAACATCTCCGTGCTCAGACATATCAACTTGTGAAGAAAAATTGCATCAAAAAGGCAGAATGAGTCTGATCATATCCGCAAGTGCCCGGAATCGGAAATAAACTGTCTCATTAGACTCAGAGAGTCCAAATCCATCTAAGGTGTATACTCATACCCCTCATAGGTCTCTATCTGATTATCAATCATATCCAATAAACAATATAACCATCTGTGAATAATCAGACACCAATAATAACTCAGACTATATCCATCCGCTGCAAGTGTTAAATGGTTAAGACATGCTCTACAACTCATTCAAGTAACAATCACAACAACTAGCATTCATTTCATTGGCGGTACATCAACTAATACATATATAAGGCTTTATTTATTATTACTCAGACTTAGACTTTCAAGACTATACTCACTTCATAGCTGTAGCCAATTTGCTAGTGAAGGGTGAAGGGTGAAAAATGACAAGGCTAAGGCAAAGGATGACTTCCTACTCAACATCATGACACTTTGGATAAGGAAATGGAATACTCACTATAACCAATGTCGAACAAACAACAACACAAGGAATGGCAGTGCCTCACAAATGGGTGAGTTGTTTAGAGAGTGCTTATTCAACTTAGGCATCATGTCTACATCAAGCTTGATCCAAGTTCATTAGGATCATCATTTATTCCATAGCCTTTTTTGGCCTATATGACCCTTTTGGGACTTCACCAGTGCTTAAAAGCACAGCTAATCGCAGCTTTCATCCGGGACATATTCATTTTAATAAGGTCAGCAATTTTTTGATATAGCAAATGTTCATTGCTTTTTTGGACCTTTTCTTATACTCTTCAAGGAGTATTTTAGCACTTCATTGCTCTTGCCCTTTTTACATATGTTAAGAAACACAGTTTTATAATTCTCATTTTCCATGGGCGCATATTCCATATTTTCAATACAAGTAGTACATGAGCTTTCAGTTTTAGCCAACACATCTCAAGTGACTAGGGGAGTTCTGCACAATGCCAAACATCGGGACAAGCGACCAGAATGATTTAGGCATACAATCCAACTTACCAAAGGCAAGTTTTGTCACCAACACAGAGCCGAGACACAATATAAACAGGGAGGCTTGTCCAACAAAAGTTCTAGTGGGGAAAAAGGTCCTCCATGCCATCAGTCAAGAAGTCAGTCGGGTTGAAAACTAAACTAGAAGGTAATGGATGGGTGGAAACAATGAAAGATGAAGCCAACACTAGCAAGCCAAAACAATGGTGGGAATGACTATCTCTATTTTCCCTAAGGAGGGTAAAACCAATGAGTATAGATCAAGAACTTCCAAGTCTAAGTAAGGACATCAATACATAGTACAAGATACAACCAAGTCCATATAATTATGACCACCAGATCATGATACCACAAGTTAATACATGTCACAAAAATCAGTATAAGAGCAATAATAACCATTACACAATATAAAATGCTGAGTCATAACTATGCAATATAATCCATTTGAGACACTATCTGTCCCATGAGAAAGAACTGATATAAAACTGGGCATCAATGACTGCTCTGAAATGACATAAATGGCTGCATCGGTCCTCAAATCTGAGCGTCCTGAGACTGAGTCCTGACATGGGAGAGTACAATAGTCCACTAATATAATAATGATCCATCAAAATTGCGCATCTCAGCATCTCATATGTAAGAGATCTGGCTGAAAATGTACTGTCTGAAAAATAGAATATTGTAGCCTGACTACTATATATGTGATAACAAAGTGCGCTCTCACAGTCCTGTTGAAGCATCTAGATATGTTCACCAATATTAGTCCCTAGATCTATTGAAGACTATTCAAGGTACAATCCAACACAATGATCTTTTTGTCTCCTTGAGACCAAACCATAAAGACCACAATCTTCCAAGTTTTGAAATCAACTTTCTTCACTACTTGGCTCTAGTTAGAGGCACTATGGTCAAAGGTCTACCTTTTGTATACTATAGAACTGATCTCCTAAGGAGATGAGGAAACTATGGGGTCTAGATTGGTACACATGTCGTTTCCACATGGTTGACCAAGCAAAACACCATGGACTTTATGAAGTACCTTATCTTTGAAGCGTTGAATGTTGCATGATAGACAATATTGCTAATTGACGTGAAGTTCTTGTTGTTGTTTCAATCATTTGGTCACATGGTTGGGGGTGCATGGTTAAGAACTTTAGCTTCTTCACAACATCTATAGAGATTATGTTCTTTTCGTTGTTGGTTTCAAAAGTGAAGTGCAACGCTGTCCCGTTCACACATACCTATGAGTGGAAGAGCCAACCCCCCTCCTTTAGCACCTTGGGCTCTTTTGGTTGTACTTGTGAAGTGGCACCTTGGGTTCTTTAAGGTCCATTTACTTTGGTGATATCAAGATGTCTCAAATCACTCCCTGTATGTTCATATTCGACCCGTGCAAGAAGTTCCTATTCGAGTTACATTTCTTGACACTCCCTCTTATGAAAAAGAAATGATGCACCAATCCAAGTCTGTCTCTGAATGCTTCAAAATTCCCTTTCCCTCAGGGCCTGATCAGAATATCAGCTATTTGTTGATCTGTAGGAGAAGATTTGCTATTCCCTTTTAGATCCTATCTCATATGAAGTGATATTTAATATCTATATGTTTGGACATGTGATGAAATATTGGATTTTGAGATAGTTTGATACAACTCTGACTATCATAGTATATCACCATGTGATCCAATTCCCGATAAAAAAATTTACAAGCAACTTGCGAATCCAGATGGCGTCACAACTAACAGTACTATCTGCCATGTATTCTGCTTTTGCTGATCTAAGTGCCATGGAATTCTGCGTATTATTGAACCAGGATATCATCCTTGATCTAATGCTAAAGCAACACTTTTAGGTGCTCTTCTTGTTTGTGGCATTGCTTGTCCAATTTGACATCTCCAAGATATTTGTGACCATACTCAATTGTGCCCTCAAGTATTTGAGCACAGGTTGTGTTGCTATCCAATGCTCGTGCCTCAGTTCCACCACGAACTAATTCAAGGTTTTTACTACAAAATATATATTTAGTTTATTGTTGATCAAATACATTAAGGAATTTATCAAATGTCTGTACAATGTAGGGTCCACAAACATTGAATTTGAAGCTGTGACCATTCGTGACCATGGCTTTGGCCATATATTTGCAATCCTCCTTTCGAAACCTCTCCAAGACCTCAACAACATACTTACCTTGTCTAAAGAATATCTCTTTTGGTCTCTAGGAAACCTCCAACCAAAGAAATAATGGATAATTCCAATGTCCATATTAAACTTCGTTGCCATATATGCTTTGCACCTTGTAATGAGCTTCCTTGTACTTGTACGAAACAAGTCATTTACATATAGTAGCAAAATAAGTAGATTAGGCCCAATAAATATATAATAAAGTGTGGTCGAACCAGAACTGGATCGAAATTGGGGAAAAAACTAGATCACAAAGCAGGTCCATCAAAAATATAGAAAATATTCAAATTTTGGAAAATTATGTATATATTCATGTGTAACCATGTGAATCTAAACCATTGTACACAAATTTGCAAAATGGGCTCTTGCTACGTGCCATACTAAACATTTTTTGCTGGAACCTTCCTCACTCAACCAACTTTTTTCACTTTTTAAATTAAAAAATGCCCTCTTAAGTGTTCCTGTACAGTTATGCATGGAATTGATCAAAACCGGACCAAAACTGGTAAAAATGACCGGAATTGGACAATAATCGATAAAAATGGTCGGAACCGGTTGGTTCCGTAAAATTTGTCGGAACTGGCCGGTTCCATATGAAATTGGTCATTTTCGGTTTGAGACACCGGTTTGACCGAGTGAGGCCTTGAAACCTATTGGATTGGGAGGTTTTGCCGGTTCGGGTCCAGTTTTTGTAACACTGGTTGGGATTGATTTGTTTTGTTTTTGTCGAAGTCCACGCTTTGCAAATATCCATCTATCTCGGAATACCATGCTCTTTGTGCCCTGTTTGAGTCCATACAAGCCCTCTTAAGCTTGCAAACATGAGATTTCTTCCCAATTACCTCAAAGCCTTGAGGTTGCTCTATATACACTTCTTCCTCAATTATCCCATTAAGGAAAGTTGTCTTCACATCCATCTAGTGTATCGTCCATCCCATAAACGAAACTAAAGGCATCACTGCTCTAATGGAAGTGTATTTGGCAGTTGGTGCAAAAATCTCCTCATAGTCCACTCTCTTTCTCTAGGAGATTCATCTCGCCACAAACCTCGCCTTGAACTTTTTCATGTTGCCATGAACAACATGCTTAATTTTGTAGAGCCACCTAGAACACGCTAATGACTTCCCCTTTGGTCTTGGCATTGTGTCCCACATAATTCTTCATGATGGAGGTGTACTCCACCATGGCATCATGCCAAACTTGTGGGTTTGTTGCCTTCTGAAAGATGGGAGGATTTGAATCTATGATGCTCCTTATTAATGCTGTAGTTTGGAAACTTTTTCGGATTTCTACTCCTCCTAATTGTGCTCTTAGGAGCCACAACATACCCCTAAGCATCCCTGATTGTTTAAGTGAATCATCGAGGTCTCTTGACAGAATTGGACGGGGCAAATGTCTCTTCTTCACCTGAAGGCTACTATCTTGAATTGGAAGTCACTGGTGACCTTTCCTCAACCTTACAGCTTCTTGGCACTTTCTCCTCATGCATCATCTCTGGAATAGGCTCATGGGAATTCTTGGATGCAAAGTCTTCTTCAAATTTTACATCTCTGTTTGTTAGTGTCTTCCTCTACTTTAGAGTATAAACCTTGTAGGCCTTTGAAGTTTCATTGTGACCTACAGATAAACCCTTTCTGCTGGAGCGCTCCAACTTTGTCCTCTACTCTACTGGTATGGATATAAATTGGACATCCAAAAGTGTAGAAGTGTCTTACCTTTGGCTTCACACTAGCGAATGTCTCCTTTTGTGTCTTGTCCTCGAAGATCTGATGAGGACACCCTTCTGGATATAGATTGTTATGTTGGATGTTTCTGCCTAAAGAAACATCGACAAGTCTTGGTCATGAATCATGGCTTTAGAAACCCCTATGATGGATCCTTTTGCTTTGCAACATCATCAATAAAGGAAACATAGTACATGCTACCTAAGATAAGCGCTATTGACATCGATCCATAGACATTTGAATGCACAAGGTCTAGATCTCCTTAGACTTATGCTTGTTGCTTGGAAAAGCAACCTTGGCTTGCTTACCAAGCGTACACCCTTTGCATATTCCTTGTTGTTCAATGCTAGACTCTAGAAGACCTATGACTATCTCAGTTAGAATAGGCAATGCTTTATGATGTAGGTGTCCCATCCTCTTGTGCCACAACTTGCACAAGCTATCATTATTATGAATTATGGCTTGAACAGGTTCATCCCATGACCTATATAGATTGCTTTCTCTAACCCCTATTACTTGTGTTGCTTTTGGTCTAGATTCCTTCATTTTGATAAGGATGTGATGATTCTTGAACTCTATTTGCATAAGCCGTATCTTGCATAACCAAAACTAAAAGCAAGTTCTTCTTGAGACTTGGAACAAACCTAAATCTCATCAGAGTATAAAAAGTTTCTTGGCTAGAGTTGGAAGGAGTAGTACCAATTCCTGCAAATGGGTACTTGGCATCATCACCAAGCTCTACCAGAACCCCTTAGTCATGTTCTTTTATACTGCAAAAACCCTACCGAGCTGATGTCATTTGTCAAGAGATGCCCCATTGTCCACATACCGAGCATCCCTTCTTTTTGTTTGGACACTGAGATGCATAATGCTTGTGCTTATGACAAATAAAGCACTTGATCTTGCTCAACTCTTTCCCTGCTTGTGAGTTTAATTCCTCATTCTTTCCCTTTCCCTTGCTGGGTCCTTTACTTTTTCCCTTCTTCGTTTGTTCAAATAGATTTAGGTTATTGTCACCACCCTCCTTGTTGGCCTTTCACTCCATCCGAGTCCCCTCTTGGATGCAATCATCCCCATGAAGTTGAGAATCCATTCAGTGCCATGTTCACTAGCTTTAAGTCTTCGATCTTCTCCTCAACTACTGCAAGTTGATCTCGTATTTGCGTGACCTTCAACAAATAACTGGTAACTGTTTGATCTGGACATATTCATATATCTGAGTTTGTTTAGCAATGTCATCTTCTTGTTTATGTTCTCGCTCTGGTAGAGGATAACTAGGGCATTAAACATATCCTTTGTTGTTTTCTTCTCAGATATGTGAGGAATCAGATGATCCTTTATAGTATCCAAGATCATCTGCTTGGCCTTCACTTCCTTCTTCATGTGAGTTGCCAACTGCTATGGATTTGTAGGTGAAGTCACAAATCATTGACTTTCCAAGGAAAGAAATTTGAGGCACCTTCCAGCTTGTCCTCAAATATGAAGTTAAGCTGATGCCTTTTTTGAGATCTAATACACAAATTCCTAGATCTAATAAATAAGAAAAAAACAGTCCTACAGGTGTGCTTAGTCCTTAAGCACAACCTCTGAAACCCCTTAACTATATTTCTTTGTTTTCGGCGATGATCTACTGCAGTAAACCCTTGAGAATGTCAATAAGAGCAGCTTTGATACCATGTTAAAATTTCCTAAACCTAGGTGACTTGTCCAAATGTTTTCAAATTCAACAAATCAACTACTGAATTTATTTAAACACAGAAAAATAATTTCTGAAAATAGCATCAATCACACAATAGCTAGAAAAGTAAATATTGGAAACATAAATGAAATACACACATACATAGGTGATTTCTCTTTTTAATCAGTTTCTCATTCCTTTGATCAAAACTTACAACTTGCAAGGCAACCTCCACAGTCTACTAAACCAGCAGCTAGACGGTCAACAAAGTCTCCCCCAAATAGAAGTGTACGACCTGTGTAAGAGAGGCAAAAGGTACAACAATACGCTTTGTGTATGAGCTGCTCCTTTCCTGCCTTTTTTTGGACATCAAATCATTCCTCTCTTCTCTACACAGAAACACACCCTCGCAACAATATAAGACAATTTACGGTTTGTTGATTGAGGGTGTATGGAATGCGCATATAGGAAAACAATAAAGGAGTGGTAGAACCTGTGTATGGTCTACTCCTCTTGCTAGTCACTTTAATAAATCTACTCTTTTGCTTTCTAATGCACTTTGACTCTTCTCTTTCCCGTTTGCTCTATTCAACTAAACTCGATCTCTCTATCTTTTTCTATTTTTATGCTTTAACAAAGTTACAAAACTCTAATCTCTTCAAACTTGGTTGCCCCTATTGCATCTTGAGATGTACGACCAAGATTAAATCTCCATCCAAGTCACTAATGTATAAAATGCATTTCATTTAGGTTCTTAAGACTAGGTCAACAACAAAACATTTAAATTCCACCTTTTAAAGAGAAATTATGAAATAGAAATATCTGCCAATTTTTCTAAGTGGTCACGTTACAAATAGTGAGAAGAAATGACGTAATAGGAAATCTAGCTTAAGACACAACTTGACTTTGTTGATGAGGTCCTTCTCCATAAGTGGTCCACCAAGTGCCATGTAGATTATCTCACTCTTCGTTGTGGGTCCCACTACACCATCTCATCTTTTGCGTCATCTTCAAAATGTCTCGAACCACTCCCTGCAGGTTCATACTTAAACTTGTGCAAGTTCTTGTCTGAGTTACATTTCTCAAGAAGCTTCTCCATTCAACCACAACCCCTATAACTTGTCACAAACTCACTCATCTCTCAAGCTCATGGGCCTTTTATGCTGGTTACAAGGAATACAACCATGAAAAGGTATTTTTTCTTTCAGCATGAGGGAGAGTGTAATAATGAAGGAAGAATCCCTCCAAGAAAAATTACTAGTTATGTCTCCCATGCATGAGGATTACATGCCTTCTAAATAACATTTTGGTCTTTTACTTGGGAATATGGTCAAAGGGTAGGTGGGAGAGTTTTTAATACAATGCTAAGTTGCCAGGAAACTTGGGTACAGGGACGGGTACGGGTACGCTGACACCACTTTTTGAAACAAGGTACTTGGGTATGTCGGGGGTACTGTATATATGATTTCTTCATAATTATGAATCATGGGTACATGCATATTTAATATTTTTTCATAAATTATGAATCATGATTCATAATTCTAAATTCAATGATTCATTGAACAATGAACATTCAAATTGAAAATTTAAACATTAAATTTGATAAATCATAGACTCATAGTAGATATCAAGTGGAAGACTAGAAGTTATATTATTAATAAATTATATGTCCATGACTCCATAAGTCCATTGTCATACTACATTCAAAATTTGCCTAATGGCATTTCTAAACATGAAATAGAAAGTTAAAAACAGTAAACAATGAACAAGATAGTTGAGGCTTTTGCTCATCAATAGTAACTGGAGGTAGCTCAACAAGGCCATCTGTTTGTATCTCCTCATCCACATAGATAGCATCATCTGCGTATTGGTCCCATCTCTTGAATGGACCCTGCATATATCTTGGGACTTTTTGAGACAGGAGACAAAGTGTGCTATCAATGTATACTAGATTTTCTTCTTTCTTTGACCGCAACTTGTTTATCTTCACTGAATGTATGAAAGCATAAGTGCTCCAATTCTTCTCACAGGATGAGGAACTGGCTACTTGTTTAAGTAATTGTATGGAATATTGTTAGTTGAAGGCTCGAGTATGTAAATTTGTAAAATTATTTAAAATTTAATACATAAGCAAGATGAGGAACTACCTTCCCAAGTAACCTTGTCACAAATTACTGCAACTCAGGTGCATCTACACCATGAAGCCACCACCAATCATGCCCAAGTAACCTTATCGCAAATTACTGCAATTCAGGTGCATCTACACCATGAAACCACCACCAATCAATCAGATCCTCCTTCTTTCGCCTATCTGTCTTTGAATCATGTGAACCAAAGACACCTCGCCCACGTGCAAATTGAGAAAATTGAGATCGTATCTCAGAGGCCTCTTCTGTTGAACCATACATCTTTTTGGTAGCAGTCATAAATTCCTTCACCACCTCTCTATCTTGGGAAGGAGGCCTTCTTCCTAGTGTGGAATCATACCATTTTGGATTTACTGCATAAGAAGTGGCATGCTTAGTTTATTTCACTGCCCATGTATAAATGATTACTATTGTGGCCATAAAGTAGGATCTTTCCTAACTGTGATGGATTGGATCCTCTCACACATAGAGTCTATGTTCTAATAAATCTCACTTAAACATGGACCATCTATGTTTGCATAGCGAAGCATATCACAAATTGGCTTTACAAATTCCACAACGAAATTGACATTAGCCCAAAACAGATCATCCAAAATCAGCCTATGTCTGAGGTAGATAGCCTCCATTGCTCCCACATGTCACTAATAATTGTGGATGCTAAAACTCCCTTCATCTCCACAAGTCATCTAAGTAGAATGCAATAAGAGGAAAATATGATATCAACGACTCCATTTTTGCATGCCTACGATAAATTGCTTGTGAATGGTAGTGGTTGCATATGAACATTTGAATTTTGTGGCCATTCTCCGTTAACAACTGGATCCATTCAATTTTTGCAATGTCTTTTAGTTCACTATTCAAGGAATGCACTTCACATGGCGTCCAAAAAAATATGCCTATGGAGCAAATGAAAAAGTCAAAGAATTAGATTTTTGATTTCTAATTTTGATTTATGAATAAATATGAAAAATTAGAAAAAAATTCAGGCCTATAATTAAAAATCAGATTTGTAATTCTAATTCATGTAAACTTAAATTAAAAACAATCAGATTTGTCACTAACATGTACTCTTTTTGGACCATTACTCTTGTTGCTTTGCACACTGTTGCCGCCTAATTCACACTTTAAGGCGCAGGAAAGTCACAACCTGCTATGTGTGTCCTTGGGGGCAAGCGAGAGCTGGGGACCACTGTCACCACAGTCTACAGCTCCTCCATTTAGGCAAGATCCCAACAGAGCCAAGGGGGGTAGTCCCTACGGAAAGACTATGTTCCAGGTTTATTAATTAATTGAAGAGTAATTAAAGGGATCTTTTATTATGAATTAAGGCTAAGACTTTAGAATATCTAAGGAATGACAAACAGCATGCAAATGCACAGAATTCCTTTGATGACAAGCAGACCTTGAGATAAATAAAGACCAGTGCCTATTACAAATGGAGTCTAAAGGTGGATTACAACTTTACAAACTTATAAATGAATCTGAGATCTAAGTTAAAATTAAATTACAGCTTAGGTGTTGTACAACAAAATGATTGAGCAGATAAATAATGAATCAAGATATTAAACAATGTACAAATGATTTATCAATCTAAACAAATGAACAAGATTTACAAGATAGCAGAAAAGTACTTTAAGTGAAGATTAGCAAACCAACAGTAAATTACAAAGGAAAGACTTTAAGTTAAATTACTTGAAGCAGTTAATGAAGGTTAAGCATTCACCATATGAACAATTTGCAAAGCTGAAA